>JAWPHD010003340.1:0-221184 GCA_037043455.1 Cyrtodaria siliqua | reverse complement strand
CTACAAAATTTATTATTTTTAATCTATTTTTAGCCGTGGCGCCATCTTGAATTCCGGTCAGTCTGACATTTTCTAGGATCAACTAGACCTAAGATCAACATTCTGTGAAGTTGCATGAACATCCAAAAAGTAGTTTCAGAGAGTAGTCGCTACAAGTTTTTACTATATAACTCTATGTAAACAAAAATGGCCACTGGCAGCATGTTTAACGTCGAATCAAATAATGTTTGACATGAGCAACATCATGTCATGCTGATCATTTTAGAAAGAGTCCCATATCAATATCACCTATAGTTTTCAAGAAGTAGTCGCTACAAACTTATTTTTTAAAAATCTATTTTCAGCTGTGGCGGCCATCTTGAAATTTCTGGCCGACCTGAAATTTTGCTAGATCAATTAGACATCAAGAGCACAATTCCTGCAAAGTTTCATGAAAATCCGCCAAAAAGTAGTTTCAGAGGAGCAGTCGTTACAAGTTTAGACTTATAACTCTATGTAAACAAAGATGGCCTTGGCAGCCATGTTATAGTCGAAACAAAACGGTTTTGACAAGGACCAACTTCATGTCATGCTGATCATTTTAGAAAAAGTCCCATATCAATATCACTTATAGTTTTCAAGAAGTAGTCGCTACAAACTTGTATTTTAAAAATCTATTTTTAGCTTTGGCGACCATCTTGGATTTCACATCAACATGAATTTTTGCTAGGATCAACATGACTTCATCGGCAACAATTCTGTAAATTTCATGAATATCCATCTAGTAGTTTCAGAGGACTAGTCGCTACAAATAAAAGTTTACGGACAGACAGACGGACGGACGGACGACGGACGCCGCATCACGGATAAGCTCTGCTGATCTCTGATCAGTCGCGACTAAAAATGAAGTAACTACAGATTTAACAAAGGAAAATTCAGTATAGCATTTTTCAACAAATCAAGGGTCATAACTCTGTCGTTACTAACAGATCTAGCTGTTTTCGAAAGCTTGTCCAAGATTTCATGAAATACCGCGCTTTGCACAACTAGACCATCATACTGAGGCTTCCTGCCGAATTTTGTAGAAATCCAACAATGTTTAGGAGGAGTAGCGCCGACAAGACAATTTAGAAGTAAAAAATCTCAAGGGCCGTCAAAAAACAACAAACCGGAAAAAATGCAATAGGCACAACTAGAAATCATAGCAATGCTTACTGCCATGTTAACACAGACAAAACAACATCAAAACAAATATATATATATTAAAAAAAATTAAACAAAAAAAATATACTACCTAATTATAAAAAAAAAAAGGAAACATCTGATATAAAGTTTGATAAACGATCAGATGAAAAATGAAAGACCTATCATATTAACGATTCAAAATAAAGCATATTTAAACGAAATCAAGGGCCATAACTCCGCTGTTTACTGGTCCAATCTAGTTGATTTTGAACTTTTTCCGCGCTTGCATGATATTAACAATATTTAAAAGTTATGGTAATTAACGAATGAAAAATGAAGACCCTATTGTATTAACAAGGTAAAAGTTAACAGACGTACTCGACGACACGACATGACAATCCGCCATCCATAAGTCAACATCAGCTCCAAAAAGTAGGTCAAGGTCATTGATGACAATCCATGTGTCCAAAAAAATGCACTACCCAAGACACAACTATTTCATAAATACACTCAAGAGATATGAAAACACAACACGGAATTTCCGATATATATTGTATATAATGCACACTTAATTGCACATAATATTCCAAAGAAATCCCAAGATTTTTTTAAAAAAAAGTTGCAGTTAACTAGAGAAAGGACACACTGTGATGCTGTAGACGTTTAATCACACTACACTTTGTAACAAAACTTCATCAATGTGGAAGTTGCTCTTCGAAAAACTGAGCTAGTTCAGTACTGTATTTAACTTAAATAGTTTGCAAAATTTTGCATCCTAAGTTTGCTCACATGATTTAGCCAAACGCGTACTCTGTGAATAATGAAACATTGCAGGAATACTATTTGCTGTATTATTTGTTGTTTTAGTATTTTTTCCAAAAGGAAAGGTCTTACGTAGCCATGTACCATTCGATTAAAAGCAGCATATTGTACATACAATATATAGCGAAATTCCGTGTTGCGTTTTCATATTACTTGAGTGTAGTATATTTGTCTTCCAAAGTTTAAGCTATAAATTAGGTTTAAAACATATAGTGCATACTTATAGTTCATGAGAAAGCGATGTAAATGTAACAATTAGTAGTTATCTGCCCTATTGCTAGAATGTGAAAGGTCACACCCACAATTTGCTTTGTCACAATACAATGAACCACTCAAAATACACTATAAAGCAAAGTTTGAAAGGGTTAGTGCATAGTTTGTGAAAAATTGACCTACATGTAAATGCCAAAGTTGAAGGTAAAAATTATAAGGTTATCTGCCCTTAGCTTGCAGAGTCAAGGTTACATCCACATCTGCTTTGTCACGTTGCGATGTACCCCTCTAGATACAACTATAAGCAAAGTTAAAAGTTGTAGTGCATACCGTTTGCACGAAATTGACCTCAACGCAAAAGTTGAAGGTACAATTATTAAGTTATCTGTCCTTTGCTTGGGGGTCAAAGGTCACCTCCTCATATGCTTTGTCACATTGCGATGTACCCACTCAAGATACAACTATACAGCAAAGTTAAAAAGGTCTATTGCATACAGTTTGTGAAAAAGTGACCTAAATGCTAAAGTTGAACCTAAAAATTACTTATCTGCCCTTTGCTTGGAGGGTCAAGGTCACTTGCGCATTTGCTTTGCGATGTACCACCCAAGATCAACTATAAGCAAAGTTTGAAAGGTCTAGTGATACAGTTTGTGAGAAAATGACCTAAATGCAAAACTTTAATGTTGACGCCTTTGCCTTCACCGCCGCGGCCGAGAAAACACAACACCTATGTCTCTGTTTTGCATATACTAAATGCTGATTATATTGCAAAAATAATATAATTTAAACCTATGGTAGACTAATGAAGAAAACAAAACATTGATTAACACTAACAATCTGTAAAATTTGGTAAAGATCGATGTTAAATAAAGTCCCAACTCTTTTAAAACGATGCAAAATACTGGCATTATTACTAATTCAAGGGCCATATACTCCGCTGTTACTGGTCCGATCTGGAGCTGTTTTCGAACTTGTCCGAGCTTTCATTGACATTAACAATCTGGTAAAGTCTGTTAAAGATCGGATGAAAAATGAAGGCCTATTGTCTTACGAGACAAAGTTAACGACGGATGGACGACAGACAACTCGGCATCCCATAAAATAATAAAAATAAAAAATTCAAACCAAACTGTTTTCCATATTACTATTTTATATTGCAAAAATAATATATTTAAACCTATGGTAGAATAATGAACATAACATTACCTTTCTTTTTTATATGGAAGCAGGTTAACATCAAAATGATGCCAAATTAATAAGTTGAGGTGTCAGTTGAGTGCTTGATAAATTCTTCAAGATTGTCATGTGTGCCTTTAAAAAGACTGATAGGACAAAGTATAAAGAGATGATATTTCAAGTTTGAATTACAGGAGCAGTAGTTATTTCTACTGGCTTTTCAATTTTACCATTTTACTATATAACTTTGAAGCAGATGATATAGTAAGCATTAAATAAACTACAGTAAATTTGTAAAAATATAGAGAATTATTGTTATCTACAATTGTAAAAAATTATTCTCGACTGTACCCTTTTAACCTGCTATATGATTCTACCCACTTATAGAACTATACAGATACATGTATGTCTATCTAAGGTAGAAGATAATTTTGTGTCAGTGATAAACCTGTCATGTTTATTGACTATCATTTGGGTCAGGGTCGATATATAAATATTAATGTACATTGACCTTGTTTGGGTTAAAATAAAGTACAGAACAAAATCTTGGACAGCTATTATAGTAGACAAGGATGACAGCAGAGGTGTTCCAAATCAGTTCTAGAAAGTAGATAGCCTGGTTCCCTGGCCTCCCACAATGCTTTGTACTGTGCAAAACATTGTAGGAGGCCAGGGAACCAGGCTAAGAAGTAAATTGTGATATTGATTATCACATGAATCTATATACGCCCAGGAGATTTATCTTAACAACAAGAAAAATGGCGACAGGAGGACGTTCTTCCCTTTCTCTGGGCTCTGAGCCTTTTTATGACTTCTCCTGTGGCCCCTGTGCCAAGGAGGGGCAGAACATGGAGGCAGTAAAACACTGTGTGGATTGTCGCCAGAACTTCTGTACCAAGTGCCTTAAAGAGCACAACAAATTTGAGGGATTAAGGGCTCACCGAATAATGGATAAAGCCGGCATGGTGGCAAGCGGACTACAGGCCCCAGCTTTTCAAACCAAGGAGATTTGTCCTGTTCACCAGGGCAAAATGATGGAAATGTACTGTGGAGCACATGATGTTGTTTGTTGTGGGGTTTGCATATACATAGATCACAGGTAAGGCCAAAAAAAAGGGTAGGTAGGTAGGGAAAATATTTTATTTTCTAAACATATTTTATTTATATTTTGTCTTTTTTACATAAACTTAACTATATATTTGTTGATATATCAGATACAGAACCAATAGATAAATAATAAATAAAAAAAAAAATAAAAAAAAAATAAGAAAGTGCCACCGTGGCCGAGGGTTAACAACATTGCGTTGTAAACATTCTAGCCTCTCACCACTGCGGGTTCGAATCGCCTTGTAAGTGAGGAAGTGTTGATTCTTATGGATGGTGGGAGGTGTACAGTTACTGGTTCTACCCAGGTAAAGCAGGTGGTCTAACCTCCACCACAAAAAAAACAAGAGGTCCAAGAGGCCTGTGGACGCTCTACTGGCTAAAATGGCTCTTATATCAAGGGTTGTCATCAGTACTTCTTTTAAAACATTGCAAAAACAACAGGGCTAGGATGGCCTTCGATCGCTCACCTGGTAATCATGGGGGGGGGGGGGGGGGGGGTGCGGGCAAGTGACCTTTGCAAATCTGGTTGCCCGCCACTTGCCAGACTGATCGTTTCCATTCCAGACCAAATCAAGTGGCAAACTAGCCATATCAGAATTTCATAACTGAATAAAACTGGCCGTAGTTTTTGCCGCTAGCGACTGTTAATAAGATCTAACAACTTTCGGTACAATCAACATTCTCGCCCCAGGCAGCTTAATTTGTGGCATTATTTCAATAAACAACTAATTAACATTTCTCACCGTTACACAATTTATCCTGACACGACCTTCAGACGTGTGTCCATCGTCCAATAAAATTGCGGCAATCATGTCCGTGACATCCCAACCATAAACATAGCTACTAGCAGAAATTGTTTCCTAATAATCCCTAATAATAAGTCATTTGGACCTTCCATCAATCAAATACAGAAATTCCTTAATTTGCAAATTTAATGTGTCAAAATAATGACTGACAGACCCACGTGACGTGATGTTTTTGTTTAGATAATCTAGCCGAAGATTTTTCCGTAACGCAAATACATTTTCTTTTACTCGAAGCACTCGTTTATCAATGTGATTTTATGAAGTATTTGGTGAATATCATTGATATACTCTGTAATTAAACGTATATGGAAGTACATACTACACAAATAAGTTGCATAACTAAGCGATATGTGCATGTCATGGGTTTTCGCGATTTCAAAACAATCACGGAACCTTTTTCTGAAGTTCTGAACTTTCGCTTTTGATAATTTGATAAATAAGGTTACTGCTACTACTTCTTAAACAATTCCTAGGGAACCCCTATTCATGCCTCTTGCTTTCATCTAATTCCCTTTAGTTCAAAGACAAAGGCGTAGGAACGTTACCATGGTTACAGATATTGGGGGCCAAGTGAATATTTTTAATAACATTTTTGTCTCGTTTCTTTGCTCGTCAAATTTAAATGAACACAATAGCTTCTTTTGTTCTGTCAACTGGTTAATTGTACACACTTTTCTGTCAACTGGTTAAATGTACACACTGTGACATTAAAAGTTCCATACACTAGCTGCCAAGCCATTTTTTTGGATGGTCATCAAAAATATGGGGTGGTGTGTGTGTGGTGCTTGGTGGGGTGGGAGGGGGGAATAAAATTAGTTTGTATACTGTCACATTCATCATTTTATGATTGAAGTAACACAAATATGTAATAGACACAAAGAAGAAAGGTTTGATTTTTTTATAAGAATAAATACAATTAAATACATTCTCCCTTTCTTTTTCAACTCAGTATAATGGTCCAAATTATGCGGCGGTCCATCCTGTTTAACACAAATAATCGTAAAGCGCCATCTTTTAGGGCAATTAAGTGTTCTTAAATGTGGGGCAAGTGACATTATGGGCAGGGCAAGTGACTTTTGAAAATCCACTTGCCCTGGGCAAGTGGATTTTCAAAATATTTCCAGAACCCTGTTATCACACTATCTAAACAAGAGGTCAATGACCTTGAAGCTCTACTGATTGATATTGAATTCAGGAAGTAGTCGCTACAGACTTGTTTCTTGATAATCTATTTTTAACCGTGGCGGCCATCTTGAATTTCCAGCCGACCTGAAAGTTTGCTAGGATCAATTAGACATTAAGAGCAACATTCCTGTGAAGTTTTTATTTTTAGACATGGTGGACATCTTGAATTTTAGGCCAACCTGATTTTTACCTAGGACCAACTAGACATCAAGAGCAATATTCCTATATTCCTAAATATTATGATTTATTATGCAACATTATAATCTCATTCCATTTTATCCTACTCTAAAGAATATATTTTATTCCAGATTATAAAAATGTCATAATGCTACCAAAAAGTTTATAAAACTATATCAATTAAATCCCTTATTACATCATCTTAGTATGTCCTCTTTTTTCTGCTCAAAATCACACTGTGGTACAGAAATCGAATGATCTGTATAGCAGGTAGAATCCTACAATTTGTTTTCAGTCTTTTTCTGAGAGTCAAAATACAAAAGAGACTAAATCCTTACCTTCTATGAATGTATAATGGACTGTCCTTTTAATTTGGACCAGTCCATTTGTAGTACAAAGGGGTGTTTCGATCAAATGACTGATGAGCACCAAGACAGTTAAAACCTGATCAGCCTGCAAGATGTCGTGCCTGACATTTTGGTAAAGGTTCCAAATCAATATCACTTATGTTTTTTGAGAAGTAGTCACCACAAAATCACATTTTTTAAATCTATTTTTAACCATTGCGGCCATCTTGAATTTCCGACCAACCTGAACTTTTGCTAGGATCAACTAGACATCAAGAGCAACATTCCTCTAAAGTTTCATGAAAATCCTTCAAGTAGTTTCAGAGAAGTAGTCACTACAAGTCTTCATTATATAACTCAATGTAAACAAAGATGGCCACTGGCATATTTAATGTTGAATCAAAATATTTAATGTCAAATCAAAATAACTGTATCAACATCATGTCATGTTGATCATTTTAGAAAAAGTCCCATATCAATATCAATTATAGTTTTCAAGTAAAAAGTCCCATATCAATATCTCTTATAGTTTTCAAGTAGTCACTAAAGACGTACACCAATTCTCTTTCTACTATACAAATGACCTACTCAAAATAATTTTCGACCAGGATCAACATCATTCCATACTGATCATTTTAGAAAAAGTCCCATATCAATATCACATATAGTTTTCAAGAAGTACTCGCTACAAACTTGTTTTTTGAAAATCTATTTTTAGCTGTGGTGGCCATCTTGAATTTCCGACCAACACGAAACGTTGCTACGATCATTTACACATCAAGAGCTACATTCCTGTGAAGTTTCATGGAAATCCGTCAAGTAGTTTTAGAGGAGTAGTCGCTACAAGTTTTTACTAAATAACTCTATGTAAACAAAGATGGCTGCTCGCAGCTATGTTTAATGTCGAATCAAAACGATTTTCGACAAGGACAAACATCATGTCATGCTGATCATTTTAGAAAAAGTCCCATATCAATATCACTAGATTTTTCAAGAAGTAGTCGCTACAAACTTGTTTTTTAAAAATCTATTTTTAGATTTGGTGGCCATCTTGGATTTCACATCAACATGAATTTTTGCTAGGATCAACTCAACTTCATGGGCAACATTTCTGTAAAGTTTCATGAAAATTCATTCAGTAGTTTCAGAGGAGTAGTCGCTACAAAAAAAAGTTTACGGTCGGACAGACAGACAGACGGACGGACGACGGACTCCGCACTACGGCATAAGCTCTGCTGATTCTGATCAGTAGAGCTAAAAATGAAGAAGCTACAGATTTAACAAAGGAAAATACAATAAAGCATTTTTCAACAAATCAAGGGCCATACTAACAAGATCTAGCTGGTTTTTGATTTTGTACAAGATTTCATTGATATACCACGCTTTGCACAACTAGACATCATACTGAAGCTTAATGCCAAATTTCGTAGAAATCCAACAAGCCATTTAGGAGGAGTAGCACAAGAAATTTAAAGTAAAAATGTCAAAGGGCCATAATTCCTCCAAAAATCAGCAAACTGAAACAAAAGCGCGATATGCACAACTAGACATCTTACGGATGCTTCCTGCCAAGTTTCGTCGAAATCTAACAGATAAGGAGGAGTAACGCCGACAAGAAATTTAAATTAAAAATGTCAAGCAGCTGTAACTCCATCAAAAAACAACAAACCGGGAAAAAATGCAATAAGCACAACTAGAAATCATACCAATGCTTCCTACTAAGTTTCATCAAATCCAACACAGCGTAAACGAACAAAAATTTAAAAACAAAACAAAACAAAAATTCAATGATTTTTTTTAAAAATATTGTTAACTAAATCAAGGGCCATAACTCCGCTGTTACTGGTTCGATCTGGCTGGTTTTCGAACTCGTCCAAGTTTTCATTGATAGTAACAATAAGGTACAGTTTGGTAAAGATCGGACGGACGAAGGACAACTCACTATCTAAACAAGAGGTCAATGACCTTGAAGCTCTACTGATTGATTTTGATTTCAGGAAGTAGTCGCTACAAACTGGTTTTTTGAAAATCTATTTTTAGCCGTGGTGGCCATCTTGAATTTCCGGCCGACCTGAAATTTTGCTAGGATCAATTAAACATCAAGAGCAACATTCCTGTGAAGTTTCATGAAAATCCGTCAAGTAGTTTCAGAGGAGTAGTCGCTACAAGTTTTCATTATATAACTCTATGTAAACAAAGATGGCCACTGACAGCCATGTTTAACATTGAATCAAAATAATGTTCGACTCGGATAACCATCATGTCATGCTGATCATTTTAGAAAAAGTCCCATATCAATATCTCTTATAGTTTTCAAGAAGTAGTCGCTACAAACTTATTTTTTAAAAATCTATTTTTAGCCATGGCGGCCATCTTGAATTTGCGGCCGACCTGAAATTTTGCTAGGATCAATAAGACATCAAGAGCAACATTCGTGTGAAGTTTCATGAAAATCCGTCAAGTAGTTTCAGAGGAGTAGTCGCTACAAGTTATCATTATATAACTCTTATGTAAACATACATGGCCACTGGCAGCCATGTTTAACGTCGAATCAAAATAATGTTCGACTTGAATAACCATCATGTCATGCTGATCATTTTAGAAAAAGTCCCATATCAATATCACTTATAGTTTTCAAGAAGTAGTCGCTACAAACTTGTATTTTAAAAATCTATTTTTAGCCATGGCGGCCATCTTGAATTTCCGGCAGACCTGAAATTTTGCAAGGATCAATTAGACATCAAGAGCAACATTCGTGTGAAGTTTCATGAATATCCGTCAAGTTTTCAGAGGAGTAGTCGCTACAAGTTATCATTATATAACTCTATGTAAACAAAGATGGCCACTGGCAGCCATGTTTAACGTCGAATCAAAATAATGTTCGACTCGGATAACCATCATGTCATGCTGATAATTTTAGAAAAAGTCCCATATCAATATCCCTTATAGTTTTCAAGAAGTAGTCGCTACAAACTTATTTTTTAAAAATCTATTTTTAGCCGTGGTGGCCATCTTGAATTTCCGGCCAACCTGAAATTTTGCTAGGATCAATTAGACATCAAGAGCAACATTCCTGTGAAGTTTCATGAAAATCCGTCAAGTAGTTTCAGAGGAGTAGTCGCTACAAGTTTTCATTAAATAACTCTATGTAAACAAAGATGGCCGCTGGCAGCCATGTTTAACGTCGAATCAAAACGATTTTCGACAAGGACCAACATCATGTCATGCTGATCATTTTAGAAAAAGTCCCATATCAATATCCCTTATAGTTTTCAAGAAGTAGTCGCTACAAACTTATTTTTTAAAAATCTATTTTTAGCCGTGGCGGCCATCTTGAATTTCCGGCCGACCTGAAATTTTGCTAGGATTAATTAGACATCAAGAGCAACATTCCTGTGAAGTTTCATGAAAATCCGTCAAGTAGTTTCAGAGGAGTAGTCGCTACAAGTTTTCATTATATAACTCTATGTAAACAAAGATGGCCGCTGGCAGCCATGTTTAACGTCGAATCAAAATGATTTTCGACAAGGACCAACATCATGTCATGCTGATCATTTTAGAAAAAGTCCCATAGCAATATCCCTTAAGAGTTTTTAAGAAGTAGTCGCTACAAACTTGTTTTTTAAAAACCTATTTTTAGATTTGGCGGCCATCTTGGATTTCACATCTACATGAATTTTTGCTAGGATCAACTAGACTTCATGGGCAACATTTCTGTAAAGTTTCATGAAAATCTATTCAGTAGTTTCAGAGGAGTAGTCGCTACAAAAAAAAAGTTAACGGACGGACGGACAGACGGACGGACGACGGACGCCGCACCACGGCATAAGCTCTGCTGATCTCTGATCAGTAGAGCTAAAAATTGAAAATGACGTAACACACCATACAAACATCATTTGAGCCTTAATTACATACACATGCAGAGCTACAGATAAGCTTTTTGATCAGTTGGGCATTAACCTATTTGTATTTATTTAATTGGGTATTTCATGGTTTTAATTGGTTAAAATAAAACAATAAAAGTGCGTCATTTTTTTTGGGTGGTATTCCACTAATATTGTATACACAAAATCTAATAAAATCTTTTACAATAGGCTTTAAACAAGGTCACTGGGTGTCCCTTCAACAACCCATATGCTCAATTTGCATTGGTTGTTTTATCATTTGACAACTTTGATTACTTTGTTGATACCTATGCTTTTTATTTTAATTGGGTAATTTGGCATTTTTAATTGGGTATTTATGCAAATATCCTGCTTACCTGTAACTCTGCACATGTTCATGTATGCAACCATCTAGGACATGCTTTAAGGAATCCAAAATTTGGTTGAGCGAAGGACAACCTACCATAATATTTAACAAATGCAGACATATACAACAGTTAACACTCAAACCTTGATCTGCCTTTATTGCAAATAATTTAGTTCCATGGGATTCGGGCGGCTTGAAATCGGTGGACCCGGGTTTAATCCTCACCTGCGCCACTAAGGTGTGACGGTGTGTTCTTGAGCAAGACACTTTCTCTTAGCCTCATCCATTGGATGGGTCGTAAACCCGAGGTCCTGCATAATTTGGAGTTGATCATCCGAGTATGTTAAAGTACCATAGGTATATATTCATAAGTAAGAGTAGGGCAGGTTTCCAGGTTCTCTAAGCCTCGTCCATTGGATGGGTCCTAAATATGCGGTCCTGCATAATTTGGAGTTGATCATCCGAGTATGTTAAAGTACCATAGGTATATATTCATAAGTAAGAGTAGGGCAGGTTTCCAGGTTCTCTTAGTATCGTCCATTGGATGGGTCCTAAACCCACGGTCTTGCGTAATTTGGAGTCGATCATCTGAGCATGTTAAAGTACATAGGTATATATTCATTAGTAAGCGTAGGGCAGGTTCCCAGGTTCCTATGTAAGAGTAGGGCAGGTTCCCAGGTTCCTAAGTAAGAGCAGGGCAGGTTCCCAGGTTCCTATGTAAGAGTAGGGCAGGTTCCCAGGTTCCTAAGTAAGCGTATGGCAGGTTCCCAGGTTCCTATGTATCTCTCTCTAGGGTGACTAAATAACTTACATGTTGATGAACAACATTTATTTGTCCAAAGTTCAATCTCTAATCGATTCAGTGGTTCTAAATAATGGTCAATATATTTTAACCCTTTTATTGATTTTACATGCCAGTTCTATGGTTTAGTTGAATTTTACTTTGAACAAAAAAAGAAACTATATATACTTTTGTAATCGGTCACGTTTCAAAGAATTATATATTTTTTAATAATTCATATTTTCATTTGAAATTTTAACTGGCATCGTTTAACAAATATCTCTAGCGATTTATAAAACTTAATCTGCCTTGAATTGGACTAAAATCTTGTTGATAAGCTTAATAAAATATTGGTATGTGTTTCGGTGATTTCCAGTTTTCAGTATTCGTGTTATTTTCAAAAAATCTGGGTGACCGATTATAAAAGTTGAGTAGTGTATATATATATATATATATATAAATGTGAGACAAATTATCAACCAAACAGTGCTTAAACTAACAAATATCGAGCGCTTTTGGCTTTAATTGCCTTCCTCAGGATACATACATAAAGTTACAAAAACAAACACATAAATAAATTGCGCGAAAAAATGTTTAAAAGCAGAAACATAAACCAATCAATACTATAAGCGTGCGCTTAATGCGCCCATGCCAGTAATGGTATGACACAGCCATAACTCATGCATACAATTTGCTCATCCATCAAAGGTCGTACGGAAAACTAAAATCCACCAAATTAAATGTGTAGCCTAATGTTTCTATTTTTACTAACAGCATTACTTCCATATCTCATTTCTAACTAAAGTTATTGGCTGGAAACTGTTTTTCTATTTTTAGTAACAGTGACCTTGAACAAAGTAACCTCAAATGCAATACCAAGCTTCCTTCCCATATAAGCTACATACACAAAAAGATTGCTTTCTAACTGAAGTTATTGTCCGGAAACATTTTTCTATTTTAGTAAGAGTGACCTTGACCTGAGTGACCTCAAACCAAGCTTCCGTTCCATATAAGCTACATACACACTACGTTTTGTTGCAATATCTTATTCCTAACTACAGTTATTGGCCGAAAACCATTTTTCTATTTTTAGTAACAGTGACCTTGACCCAGTGACCTCAAATGCAATACCAAGCTTCATTTGCAAAAGCTACCTACACTGCAAGTTTTGTTCAAACTCATTCCAAACTGAAGATATTGTTCAGAAACCATTTAAATCTGACATTTCGTTATTTTGACATTATCAAGGAAAAAAGCTTAATTTTGCTCATTTTAAGACTGCTCAGAAATCTCATATAAACAAATCTGCAAATCAAATTTAGCAAGAATTCAAAAATATTTAATGAATTAATACGATGATCTTAAAAAAGAAATTGCTAAATCTCAGAAGCCGTTTTATAAAGTTTTTGCTTAAACAAGCTGAAATTACAACGATGTTGCGTTGTAAACCTTCGCCTCTCACCGCTGCGGGTTCGAATCCCACTGGGAGCTCGACCTGTAAGTGAGGAAGTGTTGATTCTCTCGGATGACGGGAGGTGTACAGTACTATTCTACCCAGGAAAAGTGGTTGGTCCGCAACCACCACAAAAAATCGACCGTCATATATAACCTTACATGTGTTAAAAATGACGTAAAACACCATAAAAACAAACAAACAAACAAACAAACTGAAATTATAATTATAATCTGACAATGGGCAATAACTTAAATGCTGATTTTGATGTTGATTTTGTCTATGGACAAACTCATCGGAGATCTTATCAAACAAGTACGGACATACAATGACGACACAAACAACGCACCATCGCATAAGCTTGGCTTGGCTGGCATTTGGGAAAGTTGATTATTGTGGGGAGGAGGGTGGGAGGGCGTGGTTCTTCATCACAACTATCCAAACTTTCTGTATAAATTCGTACTTCCACGTATATTTCATTATTATGAATGCAGTATATAAAATGGTTGTATCATATATTATTCAGGCTGTGCAAAGGCGTTGATTTCGTACCCAATGTCTCCAAAGGCATCAAGACCAGTCAAGAACTCAAAGATGTCACAGTTGGAATGAAACAAGTGAAGCTTGAACACGCCAAAATGAAGAATTCTCGTCAAGAAGATTTAAAAATAATTCAAAAAGAGAAGGCCATGTGTCTAAATGACATTGATCATTTCCGTAACAACATTGTCAAGCATTTAGATACCCTAGTGAAGAAGGCCAAAGATGACGTCCACAATAAAGCCCTGGAGATGGAAAAGGCAATAAAGAATGATATTCAACAACTGCAAGATATGACGTCGGTACTGGAAGCCAACATAAAGAACGTTATTAGCTGTAAAGATGAATCAGAACTCTTCTTCTATGTGAAACAAGGAAAGAGCAAGAAGGACAATGGAAGCCGATTACTGCATGAACTGGTAACATCAGCAAGTGGAGAAACACTCGAGTTCAACGTCAACACCAGCATCACAGATTATTTCATGAATCTGAAGTCAATAGGGGACATCAAAACTCCAAAAAAGCAACAATTCAGCTCTGGATTCCAAAGTCAGTCAAATGTCAAGATGAGAGTGAGTAAGCCATTCTATACTGCCACCCTCCACGGTGATTACAATGTCAAGACTAATGATGATGAGTACAACTGCAGCATACAGGGGTGCTGCCTACTTGAAGATGGATCAGTGATTATATCAGATAACAATAACAACAAGCTGAAGAGACTAGACCAGTCCTACAAGGTAGTGGACCAATGTACCTTGTATTGTCCATGGGGAGTGTGTAGTACCGGGCCTACACAAGTTGCTGTAGTATCGAATCGTTATAATAAGATACAACTAGTGTCGACTGCTGACAAACTGAAACTCACAAGATCATTCCAGGTGAACTTTTTTTGTGAACATGTGGCTTTCAGCAATGGTGAGTTGTTTATCTCTGTTGGGGAGGGAGTATGTGCATACAACCTGACAGGAAAACACCTCCGCACACTCCAGAATGACTCAGCTGGACAAAGCATATTTAGTTCTCCACAACAAATTAGTGTTAGCAACACTGGATACCAGATCTATGTCGCAGATACAACAAAAGGAGTAATAACTATAAACAGACAGGGACACCTACAATCCACCTTCACTGACCCAGATCTGAAGGGTGCCTGGGGAGTATGCGTGTTGGAGAATGACAACCTGCTGGTCGCTGGTTTTGACAGTAACAACATCATCCAGATCGACAACCAAGGGAGGAAGGTTCAGGTGCTCCTATCACAGACAGATGGGATACAGGGTCCACACGCACTTTGCTATGATCGTGACAATGCCAGACTGATTGTTACCATGGAGTTCACAAATCACACCAAAGTTTTTAACTTGATTAGGAAGTAATCAGTCCACAGTCCTATAGTTCATTGTGAATAACACTATACAAGAATGGCATATCCTTCATGTTTTGACTTTTCCCCCTGTTTTATGTTTTATTTATCAGGTTTAGGTAAATTCTATTTAAAGGGACTGCAGCAATCTGGATGAACTATGGGTGTCCCATGTTCTGTCAGATTTATTGTTGTTATTGAAATTGTTTGGTATATATGATTTGGACTACCGGTATATGATTTGGCTAGTTTTTGTAGTATAAATCTGTAATATTAATTTTAAGGATGATGTAAGGCTATTATTAGTTATTGGGTTTGTTACTGACCCCTACAGAAATTTGTGTGGTCAGTAAGATTTATAGGGGGCAAGGCAATATATCTGACTGACCCCACATATTTCTGTAGGGGGTCAGTAAAAAAAAAACAATAACTGATTTATTGCACCGAGCACCTTTTTTACAGGAAACACCGATATTTAACCCGTCAACGTCATTGAGACGTTCGCGCAATTCGACGTCATGACGATACGACCGGTACAGTTTAAAAACATTATTAATTTACTTATCGCCTTAAAGAACTACTTGCAAATGATTTATACTTTGAATCGAAATTGGTGTCCATATTGTTTTAATGACACTCTATGAAATTTACTGACCCAGTATAGACAAATCGGGGGTCACCACGTGACCGCGCACAACCAATGAGATGCCTAGAATTTTGTGCGATGTGCAATAAAATAAATTCTTGTTTTGCAACCGAAGTATACTTTTATTGAATTCTAGCAATATGAATAATATTTATAATTAATTAAAACAATTCCCGTCGAGTCATCGATCGAGTTTTACAAACCAAACATTTTCATCAACAATAATTATACCGAAGGAACACGAGGCTCAATTTAATTCATATGAAACTGATGCACACTGTGTTTGTAGAATCTTATTATCCTTTCCCTAACAACAAACTAAACAGCTGTCAATGTGAAAAACAGACCGACAGAAATAAGTGTTCATAGGACAAAATTTGAGAACGTTTCCATGAGATTCTGAAAACCAATTAAAGAACCATGCTCAAAAGGAACAGTACAAGTGATTCAGTGTCATATGCGTAAAAATATTATATTAAAAACCTTAGAGTGTTTATTAACGCACCATGAAGTTATTTTGGTTTTAAATATCAATAACTGTAAAAAGATGTTTGAAACCTTTGGTTGGAAGCCTTTAATATGCATAGATCAGCTCTGTCAATCAAACATATATCTGACCATGCCAGTTGACCAATTAAAATCACACGAGGTATTTACCCCGTTACACAAAGCACATGCTGTCCCACAAACAAACATTTTATACAATAGAACACATGGTAATGTTTGTGGCCAAAATTGAGCTTGGACAATGCTGGGTGGGGTTTATCGATTGGTACGGATCCATGAATTAGATGCTATACTGAAGTTAGATTATTTTATATATATTTTGATGGAAGAAACCATTTACGGTAAATTTGATATACGTAAGTTAAAACAAAATAATGTACCAGTTGGTATTTCTAGTACATGTATGATAAATGAAATGGGGTTATACGTCCATTATTACTTGTGTAAGATTATAAGAATCTTTCATGGGTATCCGGTAAGTGTTATACTTATACCGAGGGTTGGAATTCCCTATCTGAACCGAATACCCATGATAGATTCTTTTTCTTGCATATCAGAGTCATGATGCGCATTGATGCCGCCAGCTACTAACGTTTTGCATGTTTTCCTGCATACCAGATGTTGGTGCCCACGAATTTTATCTCGACCCTAGGGCGAGATGGAAATATCTAGCCCTGGTAAAATGAAAGATCCTTGTGCGGTATGCAAGAATAATTTGAAATAAATATATGGATATGAAAGTTATGAATTAGAGACAGCATTATGTTTTGCCGATTACTTGTTCAACATGTACAGATGTAGTTTAGATACTAATCATTGTTTTGAGGATAACTTGGTTTGGGATTCAATGATTCTAGTTGGTTGAGGGCAGGGCTTGGGAAAATGCCGCGTTTACCCACAGGAAATTGTCACTTTTGATTAAAACCTATTATTATTCTTATTGAAAAATAAAAGAAGTCAATAATCAAAGTGACAATTTCCTGTACTGCACATGATCACAGCAGCCTTGTTTTGAGGAAAGGTTTATGGATCTTTTCTTTCACTGTCAGATTAACACAGAAGTTCAGCGATGAAATAAGGATTAAAAGAGTTATAAATAAAATCCCCTGTCACAACACATCTTGGTCGAAGTGTAAATAATATATATCAAACGTACAAACATATTCCGCTCTAGACTATTAGATCTTCAAGAAGGAGATGAAAATGGTGCAATGGGAGCAAATTCATTTGTTGTTAATTACCATACTTCACGCATTTATCACACCTTCCTATGATGTCTCTCAGTAGTGAGTGGGGTGCTTCTTAGACTTAAAATTTGCTAGGGCATGGTTCATACAGAATTATCATTATGAATTTTAAGGACTTTTTAAGGACTTTTAAGGCCCTAATAACCCATTTTTAAGGCCCGGTTTAACTCATAACATTAATCTTACCTTTATCAATTTTATTTTCTACTGTATCTGTTCAAGGCTTGTACTGCACTACTTGCTTTGTATTGATTATACTTGTAAATATTCAGAGTTTTCTGATTGTTCCTCATTGTTTGTACTTGTCAATGTTCACTGATTTATGATTCTTTCATTGTTTGTATTTGACAATGTTCACTGATTTTCTGCTTTTAAAACATCATTTTTCCGCAAAAATCCAGCGATGCTGGGGGTAGATGGACCTGCTATTTGTGGTGGGACCGGGTCATTAAATGTCAGAATGTCATCACTTTTCATGTCCACTGCATCTGTTTCCGTAGACTCTGTTTTCATGAAGAAATTTGGGGACTCGAGAGTTTTCGAGTTAAATACGTGTCTTTCGCTTTCAGCGTGAGATTTAATCGCTCTTTCCCCCATTTTACCTAAATCTATCGACTTGCGACAACATCCGCAGTACGCTGTGTGCTTGTCTCCCCTGATTTCATTCAACCACTTATAACTCGCTAACCACTTCTGGTTAAACAAACATTTGCCAGGCATGAATGATTTTTCAATGAGTGGGGGCCATATGTATTTTGACAAGAGAAAAAAAAGAAATGCAACGGCAACAGTGATTGGTTTGTCGAAATTCGACATCCAATAAAAACAGCCGATTCATATAACCGGATATTGGTAACCATGGTAGACTGAGATACGGAACAGGTGCACAAATGTTATTTTATTACCGGCAATGATTAAAATATCGACGATTTTTTTTTTTGCCGATTTGTTTTAAACTACGTCAGATATTATTCCTCTTGTATAATTAATCGACTGATTATGAAATTCAAGGACCTTTAATGATATTTTGTCAGAATTTAAGGACTTTTTAAGGCTGGAGTGGATTTAAGGACTTTTAAAGGCTACTTTTGAAATGTAAGGACATTTGAACGCTGTGCGAACCTTGTAGGGGCACTGTTCTGTATTAATCTTGTAATCTACTCATTGAAATAGGTTCAGTTGTCTTAGATTTTTTGTATTTTTGTAAAAAAAAATTGTAATACATCATTTTGTTCAATTATTGTTAAAATATGCTACAAGTATTTCAAGTTTTGTCTCCGGTAATATTGTATTGTTACCATTGCATTTGAAGTGTATGCTTTAGTTAGTTTTATAGTTTGTTCTTTCGTTTGCTGACCTAAGATGTTTGTAAATAAGTTTTAGCTGAAATTAATGTTGGACAAATTGTTTTCCTTTAAAAGCGAAGGACTTTGTGCAGTGGTGGAACAACTTTTGACAGAATTAGATTTGGGAGTTGTTTAACCATTTTATGATGAGTTAATATTTCTTAAAGGGACACATGGCAATCTTGAAGTTTTCATCAACCACTGAAATAAGCTTCTACATTTATTTTTTCAGTCTCATTTTCACTTTAAACCTGTTTGCATATAATTAAATAATTTTTGAGTTTTCCTTTTTCTCGTATTATTTTACCATATGTTTAAATATTTTATTTATGCAATATATAACCAGAAGATACTTATATGCCAAAAAATTGCTTTACACTGTTCTTGTAATTAATATTAATGTTGAACAAATGTAAGTTATGTAGAAAAACTAACGAGACACCGTGAGTTTTCAAAATATCAAGATCGCCGTGTGTCTCTTTAAATTGCAATATTCATGATGTTAACGCTTTATTTTAGTTGTACATGTAGTTAGATTTTGCTAATACGCTAACAATTCCTAACAGAATCAATGAAGTAGCCAAAATATCACATGGGACCTTTACTCGTCCTTGAAACTCTTCTCTCAAATTCTGGTATTAATTGATTTTGTAGAGAATTCAATATTCATAATCAATTGCAAAAATGGATTATATATAAATTACGAAATTTTATAAAAAGCTGTTTAAGGTAAAAAGTATCATCATTTTTGGGTTTTCTCTTTAAAATTACAGGACTTCCACAGTGAAACCATCCGTTGAACTCCTTTTTTGCAAAAATAACATCATTGGAAAGAGAAATAAATCTGTGGTAGTTTTTGACATTCATAAAATGTGTTTTCATATAACATGTCTGCATATAACTCTTTATGATGTACATGTGTGTTTGCATATAACTCTTTATGATGTATATGTGTGTTTGCATATAACTCTTTATGATGTACATGTGTGTTTGCATATAACTCTTTATGATGTATATGTGTGTTTGCATATAACTCTTTATGATGTACATGTGTGTTTGCATATAACTCTTTATGATGTACATGTGTGTTTGCATATAACTCTTTATGATGTATATGTGTGTTTGCATATAACTCTTTATGATGTATATGTGTGTTTGCATATAACTCTTTATGATGTACATGTGTGTTTGCATATAACTCTTTATGATGTATATGTGTGTTTGCATATAACTCTTTATGATGTATATGTGTGTTTGCATATAACTCTTTATGATGTACATGTGTGTTTGCATATAACTCTTTATGATGTACATGTGTGTTTGCATATAACTCTTTATGATGTATATGTGTGTTTGCATATAACTCTTTATGATGTATATGTGTGTTTAAAGCCATTCATTTTATTTTTTTTGAAAACTCGCACAATCCCACATGAAATTGCGAGAAATGACACGGTTTACTATCAACCGTATTCACCGATTGTTTTGGGACAAGATATATTAATTAAAATAATTAGTGTCCGAAATTATACTTTTTCAAAAAATAATTATTTCCTTTTAGTGTCCCAAAACACAGTATGGACTTAATTTGGGGTTAAATTTCAGTGACAATATGGTGTGGGAATCATATACACTGAGTTGGCATTGTTTTTGTGTTTTGTTTATAATCAATAAACTACGGTAATACATTTTTACAGAAGATTTTACGAGATGTCATCTCTAATTGAAGAAACTAACCCGATAACGACAAAATTACACTTCAAAACCGTTTATCAAAACTATATCCAGGTGTTCAGGTCAGATAATAAAGTGTACGTGCCAATTAGAAGTATAAGTATAAGATTAATGGGTTCTTAAAATATCCGTGTTGAATATGCGTAAAATGAATTATGAGTTGGTAACTAGCTGGTTAATTAAAGCCGTTTATAATGTGTCTATAGAGTCTGGACTCTCAAAATATGCAAGTTATATATATTTTTACCGAGTATATATACCTCGTCATCAGTAGGTTTAGAAACGGTGTACATATGTTTTAAATGTGGCTGTTGTTGGCGGGATAGCTACTTTAAGATGAACTATCATTTTTGTCGTTACTGTGATAGAGAATGCCCACAATCATGCTTGGTAGACGTTTTTAAAGCATCTGCAGACCATGACCATGGTAGTCTTGATCATCTTCGACGCTTGATTGTAAATACAAATGTCTTGACCGTTTGTGCAGAAACAAATTTGAAACCGGAAGCACGTGACTGTAATTATTGTGTTTTTATTAAAGTATTTCTGACCATCCGCATTTAGTTTGGCGATATAATAATGAAGTTTCCCTCTTTGTTTATTTATAAGTGTATTGTCTTTCTGCCTTTCTGTATATCTTGGATGGCAGGCGTTTCTGTCTCAGCCAATCAGAAACGATACCAAAATCTCGACAAAAGTCAAACTTTTTTAGGAAAACTGTTCTACAGGTAGACGTTTGTCTTGAAAACAAAAAAGCATCGCAGATGATCTATACTATGGCCATGGGTGTGCTCAATTAGAAGTCTGTACTGTCCTAACGTGTTTCGTCGATTTCTAATGTGTTTTGTATCCACTGTTTTAATTTCGAATGCCTGTTTTTATTATTTTTTATTTTTATTTTAATGCGTTATTACGCACTTTATCTGGAGCTCTGTATATGTCTCTATCCTTTGTCATATAACACATAATTGACATCAGGCAAAAAAAAAGTTTTCCAAAAAAAAGGCCAGAAAAACATAGGTCGGTACATGTGTACGTCTTTTTATATTTTAAGATTTTTAATCTTTATATTTTTTCTTGTCAAGACTTTGAAAGTATATATGAATATCCATAAAACTACAATAGTATACTCAAATGCGTAAGCTCACATTTGAATTGGCATGTAATATATATTTGTAATTGTTCTATCTAAAATTGTAAATAAGTGTTCAAAAATTAAAAAAAAAAAAGATGTAGGGTCGGCGGTTTAAAACAGAAGCATGATTAGTGGAAACACATTTATTTGTTGGCCATAGATAATTTGTTAGTGTAAATCCACAAATATGTATATGCTATTGTCCACAATTATATTTTAGATATTTAGTTCATTGTAACTGTTTTGAATAAAAGTTGCAAAGATAAAATTGTGACTTTTTAGTGTTTTTCAATACTGATATCTTGATTTACACCTCTGAACTAAACAGGGCTATTCCATTAAAACATACATGGGACCCCAGGAAGGAACTTTTGAAATTGAACACACACTCATAAGTGCAAAATTTAGTTTAAAGAACCTAATTTCGGAAAATTGGGTTCACCCATAGATTTTTAGTCAATTGCCTTCTAATTTTTGTTTGTTTGTTTGTATCGGGTTTTATGTCATTTTCAACACATGTAAGGTTATATATGACGATCGATTTTTTGTGGTGGAGGCAGACCACACACTTTTTGTGTAGAACCAGTACTGTACACCTCTCGCCATTCGTAAGAATCGACACTTTCTCACAAGTCGAGATCCCAGTGGGATTCAAACCCGCTGTGGTGAGAGGCGAATGTTACAACGCAACATTGTTAACCAGGCATTGGTTATAACAATTTCAGGGAAAGTTAAAAACAAGAGGCCCATGAGGGCCTGTGGACGCTCTACTGGGTCAAGATAAAGTTTATGTACAAGGCGCCATAAGTCTTTCAAAAATCATTCAACCGCAACATGGTGATGATATACGCAACTAGGCTTGGTACTAATCATCCTTGCAAAATTTTGTTGAAATCCAGCCAGAGGTTCAGGAGAACTAGTCTAGACAAAGTTAGTGTATTAAAACCTTTAATAACTCATAACTTTTAAAACCTTTAATAACTTATAGCTTTAATAGCTCACAACTCTGCCAAAATTCATTCAACCAGAACATGGCAATGACAGGTGCAACTAGGCTTAGTACTGATCATCCCCGCCAAGATTCGCTGAAATCTGGCAAAGACTTCAGAAGAGACTAATCTGGACAAAGCTTGTGTATTAAAACATTTAAAGGGACATAATTCTGACAAATATCTTTAAACCGAAATATGGCGATGATATGCATAACTAAGCTTGATACTGATCATCTTTGTCAAGTTTCCTCACTGATCATCTTTGTCAAGTTTCCTCATCCAGCCTGGGGTTCAGGAGTACTAGCCCAGAAAAAAATTGTGGTATCAAAATCCTTTAAAGGGCCATAACTCTGCCAAATATCTGTAAACCAGTACGCGACGATGACATGCACAACTAGGCTTGGTGCTGATCAGCCCTGCTAAGTTTCATTGAAATCTGGCGAGGGGTTCAGGAGAAGTAGATCAGACCAAGTTTGCATATTAAAACCTTTAAAGGGCCAAAATTCTGCCAAAAATCATTCAACCGGAACACGGCAGCAATGATTTGCACAACTAGACATGGAATTTACCATCCCTAAAAAGTTTCATTTAAATCCGGCCAGGGGTTCAGGAGAACTAGTCAGAACAAAGTTTGTATTAAAACTTTTAAATGGCCACAACTCAGCCAAAAATCATTCAACCGGAACACGGCGATGATTTGCACAACTAGACCTGGAATTGATCATCCCTAAAAAGTTTTCGTTTAATCTGGCCAGGGGTTCAGGAGAACTAGTCAGAACAAAGTTTGTGTATTAAAACCTTTAAAGGGCTATAACTCTGCCAAAATCATTCAACTGGAACACGGTGACTATGTACAACTAGGCTTGGTACTGATCATCCCTGCAAAGTTTCCGGCCAAATGAAGGCCCTTTCGTCTTGAAATCTGGTAAAGATCGCATGAAAAATGAAGGCCCTATCATCTTAACGAGGCAAAATATAGCATTTTTAACTAAATCAAGGGACATAACTCGGCTGTTACTTGTTCGATCTGGCTGCTTTTCGAATTGTCCGAGCTTTCATTGATATTAACAATCTGGTAAAGTTTCGCAAAGATCGCATGAAAAATGAAGGCCCTATTGTCTTAACCAGGCAAAATATAGCATTTTTAACTAAATCAAGGGCTATAACTCCGCTGTTAATGGTCCTATCTAGCTGGTTTTCGAACTTGTCCAAGCTTTCATTGATATTAACAATCTGTGCAAGTTTGGTAAGATCAAACAATAAATGAAGGTGCAAGGGTTCACAAGGCTTAATATGGCATTTTTCAGCAAAACAAAGGCCATAACTCCGGTGAAATTATTCCGATCCGGCTGGTTTCGAACTTGTCTGAGCTTTCATTGTTATAAACACACTGGCATAGTTTCATAAAGATCCGATTAATATTGAAGGCCCTAGAGTGTTCACAAGGCAGAAAATAGCATTTGTCAGAAAAACAAGGGCCATAACTCCGGTGTTACTGATCCGATTTGGCTGGTTTTCGAACTTGTCCGAGCTTTCATTGATATTACCAATCTGTGCAAGTTTGGTAAAGAACAAATAATAAATGAAGGTGCTAGAGTGTTCACAATGTTTAATATGGCATTTTTCAGCAAAACAAGTGCCATAACGTGAAATTAATCCGATCTGGCTGATTTTCGAACTTGTCCGAGCTTTCATTGATATAAAGACATTGGCAAAGTTTCGTAAAGATCCGCTTAATATTGAAAACCTTAGAGTGTTCACAAGGCAAAAGTTAATGGACGGACGGACGATGGACAGACGGACGACGGACAACTCGTCATCCCATAAGCTTTGCTGGCCTTCGGCCAGTAGAGCTAAAAACTAAATTGATACTGCCATATCTAAAAAACAATCCTTCTATCCCCCAGATCCCACGCCACCATGGACACCATATAGCCAGTAGAGCGATATAGGCCCTTTTGTTTATTTACCTGGTTTCATTTGTGTTGTTTGTCTTGTAGCATCTTAACAACATCCCGACAAACCAGACACCAGGCTGTGGATATGGTACTATGACCCTGAACTCTCTCTGACCTTGGGACAGAGTATTGTTAACGTAGCTATGGTAACCACCGTCACAGAAGGGGATGTCGACATTCACAGGAATCCGGTGTTTTTGCAGACACACATCAATTCGGACGTTCTGCTCCGGGTCCTTGAAAAATAAAAACAATTGTTGATGTGTTTATTTGTTGTGATGTGCCTACTGTTTACCATGTGATAAACAATGTTGATATGATGTATGCTATTTGTCATGTCAGTGACCATTTTCAATTAACAGCCACATATTTTTTAGTTTAAAAAATAATAGCCAAACAATAGCGTCATCGTGACCTCTCCCTCTTTTTTAGAACCATCTATACCCCCTCCAGGCAACCTATTTTCTAGATGAATTAACAAAAAGACCACTAAATGACAACAGTTATTTATTTCATTTCAAAAAAAAAAAATAATAATTATACTTCCCTGGGCCAGTTATATTTTCGCTAACTATTATGGAATTTATGGCCTTATATGTATGACTGAGTTGCAAAGGTACTATGAAATAAAATCATGAGACAGCTTACAGAACAACTAATTGACATAATTTAGAACTGGGACATATCATAACTGATAAATATCATTAGGGAGAAACTCATAACTGCTAATTGTGTGTAGCCTCTGATTTTTTTTATTAAACACATGAATCAATACACACAAACTGTTTTAATCCATTTAATAAACTTGCAATAGCAAAAAAACGATCCTGTTTACCTATGTCGGCCGCCATTTTGAATGTTTTTGTTGGACATGTGACCAACATGTGACTCAAAGATGAGCTTCTTTTGTGAATAAAACGTATTTTAACAATAATTCAATCAGTAAAGTTTGACTTTACTTAATTTAATTAACAGAAAACAAAAACAAACAACACCAAAATTATATATAGGATTCACTCTAGGATTGACATTCAATGAGACAAAATGTCCCATTTGATTGATTTTAACGAGACATTCACCATTTTCATGAAACATTTCCGATGCGAAGCCGACTGAGCAGTCGTTCGTCGACCGCGCGTAGCACTGGAGGCTGCTAGGGAGGCATGCCCCCCAGAATATTTTTGAAATTTAGATGTGATTTCCTGCATTATGGCTCACTCATTCCCGAAATAAAGCGTCTCCGAATTTACGTCAACTTTTTACGCTAACATAGTTTTACAATTGCTTGCACCAGTTCATAGTTAATTGCATCAAATCATCGTAGATCGGAGGATAATGGTCAGATATTACTAGAAGTTGATGAATTGTTATAAAAATGGTCATATTTTTTCATAATCAATCGATTTATTTTTGACACTGCGAAGCGAAAGCGAACCGGAAGTTCACCGACATAACAATCTCGTTTTGATTTTTTTCATGTGATTTTTTTCATAATTTTATATTTTCTCATTTTATATGTTTTAATCGCGAATAAATGGATCTGAACAAATTTACATGAGTTTTAAAATGAAATATAAATATATTTTCATTACGAATCGACATGGTGAAAATGGATTTCCCGACTTCGGTGCGACAATTTGTTCCATTTGTCTTTTTTTCATGCGATTTTTGAGATTTTTAGCCGTGCGTATAAGCGTTTATTTATCCTCGCTGTATTGCACTAAGCATTTTAGCGAGCAGACCTCGGTTTAAAGTCTCATCCTAAGGACTGGTAAGGTAGGAAATACTTTTGAAATATTTCGATAATTAACCCAAATTCGGTCCTGGCTTGGATTGAACGCGCGATCCCTGGGTTACTAAGCCGCAATGCTAACCATTACACCACAGCGCTACCTTTTTAGCCTAGAGTGATCCCTGTATATAAAGACAAAGAATAGTCACATGATCAGTAGATCAGATCAGCAGTGAACTTATGATGCAAGGATTCAGAAGTACTCGATTGGTTGCATTTATAATTAGGTCTAAATGGATGGCTACCATGTCAACAACAACTGTGAAAGGTGTATATCACCAATTATCGAAATAACAGCACCAATTGTCAAACATGTGCCAATTTCACAGGAGGCTTTTAGGGAATTACAGGATGTTTATTATGTCATTTGATAGCCTTGGCCTGATATAGTAAATTTTTCAAAGGGTAATTAAATATCAGGAAGACAATTTTTTTTTTTTTTTAAAACAAAATAATCTCCATTTTTATCGACAATTCTTTGAAATAATCGACATTAAGATAAAATAATCGAAAATGTCGGTAATGTCTGATGACAGCGTGAGCGCTGCATGTAGTTTTTAATGAATAAGAGAACTCTTAGAAAGGAAGCACAAGGAAGATAAATACAACGAGACTAAAAGGAGAAGTGGTAACAAAGTTTTAAATGTTTAGCCTATTTTAAGCAACTTAACTGCCATATGCACGAAGCTGAATTTCATTTCACACCTAGACCTTGAAAGAAAATCCATGTGAAGTTTCATAAAACCATATCACCCATGGATTTGGTGGAGAACTAATAACAAGAAAAGATTTACAGGCAGACAATTGACAATTATGCAACATCACATAAACACAGGCAGACAATTGACAATGCAACATCACATAAACACTTGTAGTCTGCGACTAGCTGAGCTAAAATCAGTATTTTTAACTAAGGCCAAAATAAATTAATTGCTAGATATAATTACGTTAATTTTTATTTCTTCAAAAAAATAAATATATATATATAAAAAAAACATAAAAAAAAAACATAAAAAAATTGCTGAAAGTATGAAACACTACTAAAAATGTGTTTTCAATCTTGGAAGTATTCAGTAGTATGTTTTACTATTTTTGCACCCACCCCTACCCCACCACCACGATTTTGAAATAAATTTGGATGAGAAACTAGCAATTAATTTACAAGAAGAAAAACATATAAGCTTCTCAATTCTTACATTAACAGAGACGATCGTTTTTAGATCCACGTTGGCGATCAGACTTCCACCAGTATCCTGCCCATCCTCCAGCTGAAATGGAATGATCTGCGACTGGTTCTCGGTCAATGTAACAATAACATCCTTGACTGCTCCTCCACTTACAACAACAAACTTGCTTTTATACTTGGCATTGAAAAAGAAGCGGTCCAGCATTGGGGACAGATGGCAAACGGAGTCTGATTGTTGAACGGAACTTTCTTTCGAGATCTCCTTACAACCTGGATAAAAGTAAAAGCATGGGACATTAATTTTCTCTAATCAAGATGTTTAACAAAAATCATACATAAACTAAAAGGTATATTAATTATACAATAGGGCTTTTTGCAGGTATTTTGGGAAAAACGACCCTTGTAAATTTGGGAAATTTCTATCGTAAAAACAACCAAATTCGGATTTTTTTTCTCGATAAAATGGCCAATTGAGAATTGTTAACATAAACATTTTGTAAGTTAGGGCGAGGTAAAAGCCTAAAAGGTATAATTAGGAACACTATTACATCACTAACATACCACTTATATTGATTTGTATGCAACATAAGGGATGTATCAGTGCAACATACATATGTAAAAAAAAAAAATGATTGTGAATTTTTTCTATTGGGAAAAAAACTACATTATTTTGCATTGGGGATGGGTTCGTTTTTTGGCCCCCTGGGACACCTAGAAAAAGGCCCTGCTTTTTTAAACTTAATTATATCAGCATACGTTCCAATATTTCACTTAGGAACATTGTATCAATATGTAATAAAAAATCCATCAAAAATGTCCGCAGGAGACATATTGTATATATTAAAGGGACACACGGCAATCTAGAAGTTTTTATCAAGATTGAAACTAGTGTCTCGATTTATTTATCCAGTATCATTTTGACTTTAAGTCTGCTTTCATATAAATAAATAAGATGTTGAGTTTTAATATTTTCGTCTTATTCAACCATTGGTTTAAATATATTATTGGTGCAAAATAATAAACGGTTAATAAAATGCAAAAACAATCTGCTTTATACTATTCTTATAATTAATATTAATGACTGCACAAATGCAGCAAGTTTTTAAAACATCAAGATTAACGCGTTTCCCTTTAAAGTTTGTCTGACTTTTGTATAGTAGAACAAAAGAAACACTGCCGGTCGGTTCAGATGCTCATCTGCCATGTTGTGTAATGCTAAGACATGTGTGAAGTGTCAATCTTTACGTGAAGTAGTTTCCGAGATACAAGCTTACATACAGAACTTTAAAGGAGTTGATGCACTATTTCCAAACAATATTAAAAGGGCTTTGATCAACTTGAAAAAAGCTGGAATAATTATCAAAATGCCATGAAACATAAAGAGATATGACCGATTGAAAATTTGCAAAGAAATTCCATTTTGGAATGATGACATCATCACGCCTTTTTACCATATATGGCATATTGAGAAAATATATTTTAAAGCAAAGAAAATCACCGTCAATTGATTAAAAATAAATATATAGATGTAAAATGTATAAATTGTATGCTTTTGAAAAACAAGAGGTCAATGACCTTGAAGCTCTACTGATAGATTTTGATAGCTAGGTCAGCATTCCTGTGAAGTTTCATAAAAAAATGTCAAGTAGTTTCAGAGGAGTAGTCGCTACAAGTTGAAGTTTTTACTATATAATTCTAGGTAAACAAAGATGGCCACTGGCAGCCATGTTTAATGTCGAATCAAAATAATTTTCGACAAGGATCAACATGCTGATCATTTCAGTAAAAGTCCCATATCCATATCAATATCACTTACAGTTTTCAAGAAGTAGTCGCTACAAACTTTTTTTTAAAAAATCTGTTTTTAGCCATGGTGGCCATCATGAATTTCCGGCCGACCTAAAAATTCTGGGATCAATTAGACATCAAGAGCAACATTCCTGTGAAGTTTCATAAAAATGTGTCAAGAAGTTTCAGAGGAGTAGTCGCTACAAGTTTTTACTATATAAATCTATGTAAACAAAGATGGCCGCTAGCGGCCATGTTTAAAGTTGCATCGAAATAAATTTCGACAAGGATCAACATCATGTCATGCTGATCATTTTAGAAAACGTCCCATATCAAAATCACTTACAGTTTTCAAGAAGTAGTCGCTACAAATTTATTTATTTTAAATCTATTTTTAGCTGTGGCAGCCATTTTGAATTTCCGGCCAGTCATGAAGTTTCATGAACATCCATCAAGTAGTTTCAGAGTAGTACTCGCTACAAGTTTTTACTATATAACTCTATGTAAACAAAGATGGCCACTGGCAGCCATGTTTAACGTCGAATCCAAATAATGTTCGACTCAGATCAACATCATTTTAGAAAAAGTCCGATATCAATATCACTTATAGCTTTCAAGAAGTAGTCGTTACAAACTTATTTTTTAAAAATCTATTTTTAGCCCTGGAGGTCATCTTGAATTTCTTGCCGATCTGAAATTTGCTAGGATCAATTACATATCAAGAGCAACATTCCTGTGAAGTTTCATGAAAATCCGCCAAGTAGTTTCAGGAGTAGTCGCTTCAATTTTTTACTATATAACTCTATGTAAACAAAGATGGCCACTGGCAGCCATGTTTAAAGTCGAAATCAAATAATGTTCGACTCAGATCAACATCATTTTAGAAAAAGTCCGATATCAATATCACTTACAGCTTTCAAGAAGTAGTCGCTACAAACTTATTTTTTAAAAATCTATTTTTAGCTGTGGTGGCCATCTTGAATTTCTGGCTGATCTGAAATTTTGCTAGGATCAATTACACATCAAGAGCAACATTCCTGTGAAGTTTCATGAAAATCCGCCAAGTAGTTTCAAAGGAGTAGTCGCTACAAGTTTTTACTATATAACTCTAGGTAAACAAAGATGGCCACTGGCAGCCATGTTTAACATCGAATCAAAACAATTTTTGACAACGACCAACATCATGTCATGCTGATCATTTTTGAAAAGTCCCATATCAATATCACTTATAGTTTTCAAGAAGTAGTCGCTACAAACTTGTATTTTAAAAATCTATTTTTAGCTTTGGCGGCCATCTTGGATTTCACATCAACATGAATTTTTGCTAGGATCAACTAGACTTCATGGGCAACATTTCTGTAAAGTTTCATGAATATCCATCCAGTAGTTTCAGAGGAGTAGTCGCTACAATTAAAACTTTACGGACAGACGGACGGACAGACGGACGCCGCATCACGGCATAAGCTCTGCTGATGCTGATCTCCGATCAGTCGCATCTCCCCCTAAACCGCTGAACGGAATTCAACCAAACTAAGAGTATGACATCACCATATGATGACAGCATGCAAGAACACTATTCTTTTTGGCTCGAGCCTAGGGGCACTCAGGGGGGTCAAAAGGTCAAATAAAGGTCAAATAAACTTAAAATTCAACGACACTGTCATTTTTTCATATTTTTGCACATAACACAGCATGTCAAATGATTTATTATTTAAAACTCGGATGTCTTCCTGGGGTTCGGGTTGGAGGGGGTGGGTGGTGGGTGGGTGGAGGGTAACGGGGGTCAATTTATTCAAAAAGTATTTCTTAAATGGGGGGTGTGATGGGGGGTGACCTGTGTGAGTAAAATGTGGGTATTTTATTCGAATTCATTCTAGTTTTCTTTGCTTTAAAAGACATTTTCACAATATGCCATAAAAAAAAAAAAAAAAAAAGTGTGATAATGTCATCATTCCAAGATGGCCACCTCCATTTATGTTTCTTTGCAAATTTTCAACACGTCTTACCTCCTTTAATTTTTCATGGCATTTTGATAATTATTTCAGCTTTTTTCAAGTTTTCAGAGCCCTTTAAAATAAACCTTATTTGAAAATAGTGCATCAACCCCTTTAACCAAATGTTTCTAAGTATAAAAGGTGCTATAATCAAACCTGGCTCTATGATGTTGTCTTATGATGCCAAAGACATGTATGAAGTTTACGAGATACAAGCTTACATGCAAAACTTCAACCAGGAGATGCAAATGACGATCAAGTGGTGACAATACCTCATCACTATTTTGTCAACAAGAAAATCGCTAGAACAGATGGATGCTCCCTGAAATGTATCCTCAGCTTATCAATGGCCTTGTATCACCCAGCAGTATTCAATTTGCAGTTCCATTAGTAGTTTTTGACTTATGCTCCGGACAAGAATTACAAAGCATTAAATTACAAAGGGCAATAACTCTAATTTGAATGAAGATTGGTTGTAGATCTCTGCACTGTCACTCATTGCCCTTTATCATTGTGTGAAGTTTCATTGCATTCCCAATATTATCCTTTGAGTTATGCTCTGGACAAGAATTGTAAGTTTAAAATTCCAAAGGGCAATAACTCTATTTTTTTTAATTAAGATAAAGTTATAGTGTTGTGCTCTGCAAGTTTCATTACAGTCCCATGAGCTATTTTTTAGTTACGCTCCGGACAAGAATTATAATTTTAAAATGACAAAGGGTAATAACTCTAACTTGAATCAAGAAAGAATTATGGTTCTGGCGCTCTGCACTTCCTCTTACTGCCTTTTATCATTTTGTGAAGTTCCATTTCAGTCGCGTTAGTGGTTTTTGAGTTATGCTCCGGACAAGAACCATTACGTGGTCCGAGTATTTTCATACCCCATCCAACCCCTTCACCAAGAGAGCGAAAACGGGGTTGGCTGGGGTATAATATTAAATAAAAACTTAGTTTTGGTTTAAATGTTTGCATAGTGCAAAATTAAAACATTTAATAGGTAATTTTAAACAGATTATTGCATTTTTCACTAAAAAAAATGTTTTTAAACGTGTTTTATTGTCGAAATATCCGTTATAAAATCCTGCTAACATAAGCTTACCCGTCGTTTAATGGAATTAAGTCGGGACCACGTAACATATAATATTACAAAGGGCAATACCGGTAACTCTAATTTGAATGAAGACAGAGTTACAGTTCTTGCACTCTGAACTTCCACTCTTTGTCCTCTATCATTGTGTGTTGATTCATTGCAGTCTCCAAAAGTAGTTTTGATGTTATACTCCGGACAAAAATTATAAGTATAAAATGACAAAGGGCAATAACTCTAATTTGAATGAAGACAGAGTTTTGGTTCTTGCACAATGTACTTTCTCTCATTGCCCTCTATCATTGTGTGAAGTTTAATTGTAGTCTCGTTAGCAGTTTTGAAGTTATGCTCCGGACATAAATGGGATGGACGAACAAAGCAGCGACTATATGCTTCCCCGAAAATTTCGGGGAGCATAAAAATAGACGAGCTGAAAGATTACCATCAAAACTGAAGGAGACAGTAAAATTTAGATCATCTTCCGTGTTGGACTGGATCTTCAGAAAGTGCCAAACGTTAACATCAGGGCTGTAGTCAATCAGTCCGCAGTCTACATCAGAGTCTGTGCAAGCCTTAAATAGTGTGGAACTCTTCGGCCCTGGAATACTCTGACCCCTGGTTGCTATGCTAACGGGACAACCAGTCGTGTTTCCATGGATACAGTCTTTGATAGTCACAGAGTACTCATGTACTTGTAATGGAAGGAAAAACCTGAAATAACAGGAAATACTTAAATAAACGTGCAACCAATAATCAGCTTATTATCTTGAAGTTTTTATCAAATATAAGAATCAGCACCTCAATTTATTAATCCAGTATCTAACACAGTTTATGAAAACAATGCTGATTGGCTATTGAGGAGTTAAAAAAGCTATATTAACCTCTGACGTCACGTCCTTCAACAGTTAGAATGCCATTTTAAACGATTTTCAATGTCGGGAAACATCCAAAACAATGATTACGTTATTTTAAGGCAACATTACGTTCAAACAACAAATTGAACTGGTTCGAAACACGACAAATGTGTATTTTTTCTTCTTTTGGTGCTGAGAGATGGACATACAATTTAAGTTGTGAGAATGTGTTTGTATTATGTTCAATCTCTCGAAAATGTGCATATTAAATACATAAAAATCCAGGTCAGATAAAAAACAAAATATTTCCAGCAGTTTTATATTGTGCGAGATCAAAACCTGGTGGTTGGGACTTGAAACACATCGAAACCGCGGGCCTACGGCCCTTGGTATCAATGGTCTTCAAGTACAGCCCACCAGGTTTTAATCTGGGCAATATTAACGCGCTTGAAATATTTCATTTCTTAAATCATTCTGACTTTAAACCTGCTTGCATTTTATTAAATAAAAGGTCATTTGAGGGATTTTTTGGTTGTTTTTTCGTTATTCTACCATCAAAATTTAAAATCTGTACAATATAAACAATATAAGTAACAGTTAGCAATATGCAAAAACAACTGTCTTTGAACCGTGTGGTTCCGGGGACACCATTTGGTTCAGGGGCAAAGAATAGGGCCACTGCAGATCCCGTTGGATGGGTAGGCAGAGGTGTAGAACTCCCCCAAATTCATTTCATTTTATCATTTTTTGTTCATGCTCATTAAAGGTCTTCATCATGACCCCTGCATTGTTTCAGGTGCCATCTTGCTCAAATCACAAGAGCAGTGGCAGAAAAACAATTAACGTGGCTCCTGCGTATATGGAGTGTCTACAATAGAATTTGCAGCAACTCTACAGTTTGGAAGGTTCTAGGGCCATTCTCCATATTTTATCTCAATGTACATGGAGGATGAGCCTGGCATGTTCATTTCTGTTCGGCACCATTTAACCTTTCATGTGTTGGTGTGCCTTTTAACCCCAATTCCATTCAATTGAATAAATATACTAATGACTTGCAAATATGCATATTATGTAGAACACTTGTCGTCTGCCTTGTGCTTATCAGTGATCTCGACCTTTCACCTTCTGACGCCAAAATCAATAGAGAACATTCTGCTTAATTTTTAATACAGTCCTACCACACTGGATTACCACACTGTAAACACATGACATGACACCCCACCCAGTCATATTATACTGAAACCGGGCAAACTGGTCCCAGCGCTACCAGTGCTCACACTGGCCATTTTAAATTAATAGCCACACATTTTTTGGTTAAGAAAATAATAGCCAACTTTAATACGTAAGAAAATTTGGTCAATCGTAATAGCCAAATTTTCAATCAGGTTTTATTAGACTATCAGGCCTCCTCTGGCTATATTTTTCTTTTTGTCACCACTTTCTCCAAGTGAAAGAAGTAGGAGCCTAGACTAGAATTATAATTTAAAAGTAGGATTCCAGGAACTCCTTACACATTAATAAAACAAAGAATGATGGATTAAATAATGAATAGAAATATACTTGATGTAGCTGTGTCATCTATATATCGTTTTTCTTTCCACCAACATGTATTTGTAAAGGACAGTTTTTCTCATTCGATTATGTAAAAAAAAAAAAAAAAAAAAAATCCGAAATTATGTACCATCCGAAGTACTATGACACCGCACTTTTACGGTCCGAAAATTTCAAAACATTTAATGGAAATACCATCAATTACGAACTTTTTTCATGCATTAATGTGTTTTGAATGCCAAAAATGGTCTTTCTTATCAAAGGGGAAATAAAACACAACCCTAATAGTAGGATAATGTAGTTTAATGTCATTAATTGTCGATCTCAAAGTTGTGACAAATTGTAACTGCCGACACGAAGCCAGGCACAATATTCAAAATTCTTATTGTTTCAATGTTTTAATTACTTTATTGCAAGTGTTTTCACAGTTCACAATACACAGGGGAGTTTGCTAACTATCGGGATCATGATGGAACAGCTATTAATTCATATGAAAGTAGCGACTATGTTCATAATAGTGCGTGCACAAATTAAATTTCATCTCTTCGTAGTTTCTGTACAGAAAAACAAACAGGAAACTGTACCTACTGCTGGATGCGTAACGAATTGTCTGATTGGTCAATCGCCCGAAAGATAACAAATAACGGCATATCTGATTGGCTATTCGGTCCATTAATCACATGATGTTTGCGTGTATCAACAATGCCGATTATCCGACAACGAAGTGCCAATTAAGTGAATTAACAACTTTTACAAGCGATATTTGATAAGCGCGTGGCGACATCACAGGGGGTGTGAACGGATTATGTAATTTGTATTGCAGTCATTTATTTCTTGGGGTGTCAAACAGACCATTATACGAAAAATGTATAAAAAAAAATATTTTTTTTTTACATTAATCGCCATTTCTTGTCGACATTTCTTTAAAATAATCGACAGTATTATAAAATAATCGCAAATGGCGACCATGGCGTATGGTAGCGTGAGCACTGGCTACCCTATATAAGTTAAACGTCAAGTAAGGGAGTAGACTGGCTGTCGTCCCAGTGGTTATATATTTTTTAATATTTTGCAATCAGAATCAAAATAAAATTTTAAAATCACAAACATTTCTGAATAGGTCTGAACCACTGTTTGAAGCCAGTTAATTCAAAGGGGACTAAATGCAGACTATTTTATTTGATGATAGCTTGAGTTGTCTCAAACAGTAACATAAGGACTTTGCCGGTCTAGTAAGGGAGCTACTATTGTTTGGGGCGCTTGTTTCAGCCAGTTTTTTTTTTACTTTTCAGACAAAATTCATCTAGAACCTAAATAAGTTTTATATCTGTGAAACAGACATTTTCAAAATTTGTTGAGAAATAAAAATTTCGTGCGCTAAAGCTGTTTTTCATGGGGCATTTTCAATGCAAAATTCTGCTGCATGAAAATTAAAAAAATATATATTTTTTTTTAAGATTTTTACCCAAAAGTGGTTTTAGATTGTTGGATATTCGTAAATTAAGACACCCTGGAAGTTTTATAACAAAATATGAAGGCTAACTGAAGTTATTTGAAATGTCTTAATTTTCTGCTGTCCCATCGACAAGGAATTTACATAGGAAAAGCCCAATCAAAAAATCATTTTGGCTGTAAAATATTTATTTCTCAACCGATTTTCAAAACTCAGGTAGTTTTATTTACCACTAAAAATAGCAGTTCTAATGATCTATCATTGATGTACGTATTATTTAAATTGCTAAAGCTACTGCAGAAAAACCTTTGGCTGAAACAAGCGCCCCAAACAATAGTACCATTTTATGAAGTATTTTGTGTGAACCCACAACCTCCCGCATGCGAGGTGAACACTCTTCCACTACGCCACTGCCGCGGTATCTTGCCTGAACTAAAATAGTACTCAACCTTACGCTACGTTATCTACAAATTGCCACAACTTTACTGCCAGAGATTATTGTCTTAGATGCTTATGCTTACCTGTACGTGTGTACTTCACGGCCAGGAATAAATATTTCATGACTCCGCTGTGTTGTCAGTACATCAATTTGTGAATCCGCCTTGCTGTAAAACCAGGTTTTCATCTTGTATGTACATTTTGTAAACAAGTCCTGAAATAACCAAAAGCTTGCGTTAAACTTATTTTGTTATAAAGTTATTTAAGGCAGAGACTGTAAAGGGAAGACACAGCAATCTTGATTTTTTTTTAAAAACTTGCGACCTCTTGTTATTTTTACTACTTAACTTCCGTATTTGCAGATTCGTATTAATGATCAGGCCAAACAAAATAATATGTGTGGTTCAGGTAACACTGGCAAAAAAAAATCAAAGGACTGAAGGTCCTGAGAGTCGCCAAGATTGAACAGTCTGTCTTCTTGGTGAGGTTAAAGGTTATGTTAAATTTTACAGGTGTGGCGTATTAAAATGAAATGTTGATGCTTAGAACATGAGATTTTTTTTGTACTGAAAAATGCTTGGGATGGAATTATTTTTTGCAACTGCGTCGGTTTTGGTTTTTGAGTGATATAATAGAAATATACTTTATATCTGTATCTATACAGTGCTCACACTGGCTATTTTAAGTTAATAGTCACACATTTTTTAATGCGTAAGAAAATTTGGTCAGTCGTAAGAGCAAAATTTTCAATCAGGTTTTATTAGACTAAAGAGACTATATCCTCTTGCTATATTTTTCTTTTGTCACCACTTTCTCCAAGTGAAAGAAGTAGGAGCCTAGACTAGAATTCATTTAAAAGTTGGATTCCAGGAACTCCTTACACACTGACAAAAGAAAGAATGATGGAATAAATAATGAATAGAAATCTACTTAATGTATCTGTATTTATTCATCTATATATCGTTTTTCTTTCCACCAACATGTATATGTAGAGGACAGTTTTTCTTATTCGATTATGTAAAAAAACAAAATCCGAAATTATGTACCATCCGAAGTACTATGACACCGCACTTTTACAGCCCGAAAATTTCAAACATTTAATCGAAATACCATCAATTACAAACTTTTTTCATGCATTAATGTGCTTTGAATGCCAAAAATGGGCCTTCTTATCAAAGGGGAAAGAAAACACAACCCTAATAGTAGGATAATGTTGTTTCATGTCATTAATTGTCAATCTCAAAGTAGTGACAAACTGAAACTGCCGACACGAAGCCAGGCACAATATTCAAACTTCTTATTGTTTCAATGTTTTAATGACTTTTTTGAAAGTGTTTTCACAGTTCACAATACACATGGGAGTTTGCTATTTATCGGGATCATGATGGGATAGCTATTAATGCAGGTGAAAGTAGCGCCTATATTCATAATAGTGCGTGCAATTAGAAGCCTTTGTCGGCTAACACAAATTAATTTCATCTCTTCGTAGTTTGTGTACAGAAAAACAAACAGGAAACTGTTGGATGCTTAACGATTGGTCAATCGCCCGAAAGATAGCAAATAACTGCATATTTGATTGGCTATTCGGTTCTTTAATCACATGATGTTTGCGTGTATCAACAATGCCGATTATCCGACAACGAAGTGCCAATTAAGGGAATTAACAACTTCTACAAGCGATAATTGATAAGCATGTGGCGACATCACAGGGGGCGTGAACGGATTATGTAATGTTTATTGCGGTCATTTATTTCTTGTGGTGTCAAACAGACAAATATACGAAAAATTTAAAAACAATTTTTTTTTTAAATTATCGACAGTATTGTAAAACATCGCAAATGGCGACCATGGCATATGGTAGCGTGAGCACTGTCTGTACATATATTTTATTTTTTTTCCACCAACATGTATTTGTAAAGGACAGTTTTTCTTATTTGATTATGTAAAAAAAAAAAAAATACATTTTATGAAATTTTTCCCTTAAAAAAAAACATTCGCATTAAAGCGAAAATCACGCTATTTTTTTCCCAATTTGGACAGTCTCGCGTTTCTTTTTCCAAAAATCAGCAGGTCTAGGCCTTTTCCCAGTTTCCATGAAAAAAGCCCTGTAATGCTGTCCCCTCTAACTGCCACCTTCCCAACGTTTTTGGGTTACCAATGGCTACCGATGGTAACATTTGGTACCAACAAGGCCACCAATACTACCTCAGGTGTAGAGTCTTCGGAAGACTGATTACCATTATTTTACCTATCAGCGTTCCAACGGCAAACGATGGTAGACGATGGTTACCGAAAGCACCGATGATTACCGAGAGTGCTTTCGGTAACCAATGGGAAAACTCTGAACACACCCACTCATTTCAAATATTCAAGGTCAATAACTATGCATTGCATGTGTTTATCTCGCTAATTGTCAAACTCATCCGAAACCTTATTTAAAGGGACAATGTCCGTAACTTTTAGCTTATAAAACACACACTAATTACGTTCACAAACATTACACACTAACACTATTGAATATTTACTTATTAAAAGCAAGATTGTTTGACGGAATTCAATTGCGGTACAAAAAAAAAGAACTACCGCTTTGCGAGTTTGAACCAGCAGCCCAAACTAAAATTACACTCACGGGTAATAAGACTGTGCGCGTAATAGAGGACGTCGCTCCTACCTGAGCTATGCGGGCCATACATATAAATGATATTACGCAATACATACTATGTAGAAAACCTAATGTGCTAATGGAAGTCACCTGATCAGCATAAAAAGTAAAGAAAGTGGGTCCCACATTATTTACAAATAATAATTTAAACTTTTTTTTTTCAAATACGAATGTATTACTACATACTTATTTGGGTCTATGCTCATGTTTTCATGTATACATTTCACTGAATAAAAGTCAGACAGTTATTTGATTATGCTCAATATCAGCTTACTTACGGACAGTAACAAAACTAAAATTAAATTTGGTGAAAATATGAAATTCAGGCTTTAATATAATATCATGTTCAAAAGAATGTGCTAATGGAGGACGGATGTCATTCTGCCATCACATAACTTGCAGGGCCTTTAGGAAGTGGAGCAAAACATTATTGGGTTTAAAAAAGATTATCTCCCTTGCATTTAACTATACTGAAAGGAAAAGAAACGCGACACGGGAATTTCCGCAATATATTGCATATACTGCACACTTAATTCCATATATATTCCAAGGAATTCCCAAGATGTTTTGTAAAAAAAAAGAGTTGCAGTTAGTTGAGAAAGGACACAACTGTGATGTTGTAGACGTTTTAATCACAGTACACATTGTAACAAATTCATAAATGTTGAAGTTCCTCTTTGAAAAAATTGAGCCAGTTCAGTACTGTATTTAACGTAAAGAGTTTGCAAAATGTTGCATCCTAAGTTTGCTCACATGCTTGAGCCAGACGTGTCAATAATGAAACTTTGCAGGAATACTATTTGCTGTGTTGCGTGTCGTTTTAGTCTTTTTTCTGTTACATGGCTATGTAAGATAATTCGATTAACATCACCATACTGTACACACAATATATAGTGGAAATTCCTGTGTCGCGTTTCTTTTTCCTTTCGGTATATTTCTTTAAATAGCTACTGAAGAAGTAATCCTATTATAATACTATACAAACAAAGATGACCACAGAAGCCTCATTAATTCCAGAGTTAGTCACCCTTCAATTCCCACATCAACATCTATTAACTCTTAACCTGCTAAGGGCGACTACATCAGCCTTTGCAGCCAGTGTAAACCCAGATAAGGCTGCAAGCCAGCCTTTGTAACATAAATGAAATGGTCAAAATTTATGGTCTTTTTTTTTTTTTAGCAAGATATTGTGAGATTCTACATGTATTTATCTCATAAACCCCATACAAGTTTATCTGTGATGACAGTTTACCTCGATTTATTGTGATAAATCATTGTCCAGAACAAATTTTAACAAATATTTTTTTTTTTTTTTTCCATAAAAAGTTTTAGGGTCGGCCCCTTAAAAATAAGGTCGGTCGGGCCACCGGAAACACAGGTTTTTTGTTTTTTTGCCTAAACAATGATTGACTTACATGTGGTCTCATTCTGCCATCCGGCTCTGGAAGATAAGCCACTCCGTACCATGTACCAGGTAAGGGGTTGGTAAGACCAGTCTCCAGGCTCAGGTTGTTTGACTTCACACTGAAACTTTGGCGGTCCATTCTATTGATGTAAAAGGTGTCAGGAAAGCTCTCGTTCAATGGATTGATTAGTGGCAAGCTTCCATGCTGTAAAACTCTAAAATAAAGTTTATAGATATTTATCACATAACTTGTGGTGTGAGAGAGTAATAAAGCCGTGACATATTTATCATTTTACACTAGTGAAATAAATATGCAAATGAAAGCCGAACCATCGTTTGATCTTTTCCATTCAGATCGGAGAACACTGGAATTGTCTTGTCGATTTCCGTAACCTTTAAAATAAGAGATTACAGAAATCGACGAGGTAGTTACTGTGTTCGGTGTCATACGGACAAGACCGAAGCTAATACAACATCAAACAAATATACCATGTCATCGTATATATAGGCAGCTACACTAACAAACGCTGCTTAGGCAAACAAAAAAAGCTGTGTTGGCCCTACCGACCCTACTTTTAAGAGACCGACCCCAAAACTTCCTATGAAAAATATTAAATTTGTTCTGAACAATGATTTATCCCAATATATCGAGGTAAACTGACATCACAGAGAAACTTTTAGTTGTATCATTAACTTGTATGGGGTTTATGAGATAAATACATGTAGAATCTCACAATATCTTGCTCAAAAAAACAAACAAAAAACTATTTTTTTAGACGCATTGGGAGGTAGGTACACATATATGTTGCCTCTCCCCCATCCCTACTCAAAACTCAATTTTTTTTTACATATTTTTGTGTTGTTTTGGTGAATTCTTACATAGTTTCTTACACATATATGTTGCCCTCACCACCCCCACTACCCCCACCATCCACCCCCGCCTCTCCCCCACCCCCACCCCTCTCAAAACTCGATTTTTTATTATTATTTTTTACATATTTCTGTGTAGTTTTGGTCAATTCTTACACATAGTTATGTTGTGCCCCCAACCCCACTCCACATTGTTGTAGCCTTGTTTTCTGATGGCATATACTAGCTATAAATTTATTATTCTCTGAAAAATCGAATAGTCGAGCTGCATTGTTCTCCGACAGCTCTTGTTTAATATGCAATGTTTATCAAGGGTTTCGCACTACTCCCTAAAATATATGTTAACACATTTTAGGAAACACACATTCTTTTTTTTTGGCCGTATGAGGATTTTTTAGAATTTATGTAATAATAGAACCTCACATTCATGTCTATTTAATACTGAACTTATTAAACTCGTTGGATAAAGATGATAGATGCAGGGCACAGCTCATGTGAGGCGGATGCTCTGCCTTGCTTCGGTAAATTTAAACTTAGCTAATATAATCTTATTGGTTTTTTGTATAATTTTTAAACAATCTATTAAATCATTTTAGAATTATTTTTTGTTTAGAATTTGCCATGTCTGCTATATAGGACTCACCGTGTTCTAAGAACACATTGAAAGTCTGCCATATAGGACTCACTGTGTTCTGAGAACAAATTGAATGTCTGCTATATAGGACTCACTGTGTTCTGAGAACACACTGAATGTCTGCTATATAGGACTTACTGTGTTCTGAGAACACATCGTGTTTCATGTTTTGAAGAAAATAAATAGTTTTAAGTGTTTGCATTACTCACTGATACAGCAAATTCTAAACAAAAAATAATTTTAAAATTATTTAATGAACTGTTTTAAGTGATAGCTGATTATTTATTTCTATTAAAATGAACTACGGTAGTTTAACAAGAAACTTGACAACTGTGAAAACACCCAGAAAGCATGCCCACTCATGTGATAATCTTGCCTAAAATAAAGCCAAGGTAATTGGTTCTGTAACAAATAGTTTGAAACCCCAAATATCTGGTGCAATGTTTTGTAATTTAATTTACTCAGTAAATCATGCAACTGCTGACATTTCCATTGCTTTGAAATGCACCCCTTTTTATCCACCCCAAATGTAAGTTGCTTTATATACCAGAGTATGCTTTGGCACTCTCAGTAATCTGAAGAAAAAAATGGTTAGCGTTCAAAATGTTTTGGTGTAATTGGGCATGGACGTGTTGTTTTTTTTGCTTGTCAAACATTTTATGAAATTATTTGGCCCCCACCTCCCAATAATTGAAACATCCTTTTTTTGATTGTCAAATATCTTTTTCAAAAGTGCAGGAATTATGGTTCCACAGTACTTACATTGTAACATTTTTGTCCTCACAATCATCTGGATATTTATTCTCAACCTGGAATTTCCATGTGGCCTTTGTTGATAGTTCAGGTATGGTGTGGTAAAAGGGCCAACTGCTGCTGAAGTCTTTATACTCCAGCAGCTCGACGAAGTCAGAAACCTCGACACATAGAATTCCTGAAATAGATGGTAACATACATGTATGCCGTATTGTGAACTGTGTTCAATTTTGGAACAAGAAATGTCACTCAGTGACAAATGCTCCCGAAAAAGTTGACTCATTTGACCTTTGATCTCCAAGTGTGACCTTGACCTTTGAGGTACGAACCCGATTATTGCACATGACACACCTTCCCATTGTGTTTAATATTTGTGTGGAGTTTCATGGAAATCCCTTCGTTTTTTTCAAAGTTATGGCTGAGACATAGAGAATATCATGTTAGTGCCTGATCACATCCAGTTTATCAGGTGAGGCTGAGAAAAAAAAACAGTTCATTTTTTTCTTGCCGAACCGGATAAACTGGATAAGATCACTAGATCATAACCCTGGACTTTATCTTGTCATCGCTATATGGTGGTGAGTAACTAAACTTCACTAAATGTACTTTACTCCACACGTTATATATCGATATCGTATACTTCTCTCAATCCAAGATCCATCATAAAGTATACAGTTCATTATCCATGGACTTCTACACTGGCAATCGCATTAATGTTACAGCATTTACTAAAATCTTCCTACATAAATAAATTCTATCAATTCATGTCTTAGGCTATTCTATAGCTGTATGTTGATACGCTGGTATCAGGCCTTTATCACACACTTCCAGTTACTATTTCACCCATCTTACTTCTTCCAAATATCATACCCAACTGACACTAACTCCATAATATACTAGAGTAAACCATAACAAATAATCCCATAATTGGCCAGAGCTCACATATTAACAGTTACTATACAATTGGGGCATGATAGGTTCCCATTTGTATTAAAGGTCTCTTTCCTATTATTGTAACATGACAATTTGTTACAGAAGCGATACATTGCTGTTGATGGTGGCAACATTTATGCAAAATCCCATGAGCTGTTAAACTGTGATGAAGTGGTCACAAAGACAAAGTTTATTAGGCCTCATAAAAAAACATGTGTGTTTCCGGTTTCCCGACCGACCCTACTTTATCACCGCCGACCCTAAATATTTTTAGCGGATTTTTTTTTTATTTTTTTTTTTTTTTATTCAAATGATAATTTTATTAGCCAGAGTTGTTAAGCTTCTAATCTGGATTGCAAAGGTTATTAAAAAGTTGCCTTAGTACAAAAATGGCATAATATATGCGAACAATATATATACAAAAAATATCTAAAAAAAACAACTTTTTCCTACCTACCTGACCTAACTTTTTGACAGGGTGAAACCAGAAACACACATGTTGTTTTTTTAGGCCTTATTGTATCGATATCTTATAACCTATATAATATCAGACAATAAAGATATGTTATGTGATAATTCAGGGCCGTTGATATGCCGATTTGCCGATTTTGCGTCCGGTAACCGGACGCATTCCCCCCTCCAAAAAGTATGTGTTTTTTTCCACTCAAAATTTCCCCCTGAAAAAAATCCTGGTACGTAAAATATTGAACACGAACTGTATTTAATACAAATAAAACTTGTAGACTATTTAAAACAATGAAATCAAAATTATGGCCACAAAATAATTCCCCCTTTCCTGTAAAAGCGCGCTAAAATTCCCCCACCCAAGGGTATGGGTCACAGTCCCCCAAAACAGATCGACGGCCCTGTAATTGTAGCATGGTCGCTGACATTTCCTTGTACTTGCACAGTTGTAATATATTTAATTGAAAATAACACCTGCCATAATGACTCGTATAATCTAAACAATAAATAGGTCTGATCTCAGTGAGTTGGTTTATTTAAACACCGAGGTTTTTAAATAACCAACGAGATGAAAAAGATTCTATCTATTTTGTAGTATGGTTTACTAATTGATCCTGTCCATACTCTAACTTCAAGTTATTGGAGGTTAGAGTATGGTAAAGCACCACCCCTTTGTTTATTCTGAATTACACAATTTAATGCTATGCATTCATCAAAGGCAGTTTCGTCGACCATATTACAAGTAATATTATGTCCATTTCATCTGTCTGCCATACTCTTTAACTTCCGATAACTGGTAGTTAGAGTACACCTGTCATTCTGTATGACAGACAGATGAAATGGACATGCTACGAAACAAACAAGAGTATGGTCTCAACTTGATGAAACCAAACTCGGTCTCTCTCAACTTGATGAAACCCTACTCTATCTGTTACTTATCAATAATACTCTTTTCCTGCCACTATACAGAGACATATGTATTAATTAAATTTGAAATGATCTTGATCTATTGATGACTTAGAAACACACTTTACCAAACCTATTCATAATTTTCCATTGCAGAGATGTTGAGATTTTATTTAATTTTCAGTAGACTGTAGGTGATAACATGTGTTACTCGGTTTTTATCCTTGGGTTCTATAGTAAAATAAAAATCTTTGGCAGGGAAAAAAAAAGGATAATTTTCAAGATTTTGATATTGAAAGATACATAGGGTAACTCGCCCCTGAGTCAGACAGGTTATTGGTTCTCGGCACCTCTGTCTATTTATGTTATGTATTTTGTGAATGCAGCCTTTGCCCATGCCATTGTGAAAAATAGCGGCATTTGTCAAGAAATTGTGAAAAATTGTGAAATATTTATAATAAAACAGAATTATTTTTTTTCGCTTTTATTTTCACAGTTTAATATCCCTTGGTTTTAAGTTTTGTTTTTGGTAAATATAGACTAGTTTTGACACCAGCTTATATTAAGACTAGTATCCTTACTGGTCTGTATTTATCAAAAAAACAAACAACAAGAGGTCAATGACCTTGAAGCTCTTCAGGTCTCACACCTCTATTATCTCCCCTGAAAGCTGACGGACCTAGAGACAAAAGGAAAACAGAAAATAATTCTATTTTTTCTCAATTTTAGGCAATTTTTAATTTGAAAAATAGGCTTTTCTTTGCTTTAGCATACATCTGCAGTGTAAAAGACAGATGATACAGAAAATCCCATGTTGATATGAGGTTTCATTCAAATTTCAGAATTGTTTGACCGAAGCACCACATATTCAGCTAGATAGTGTATGAATTTTGTATTTTCCATAGGGTTCACAAAACATGAGCGAGAAAAAAAACCAACCTGGCTAACTTATATATTTTATTGTTTTAAATTACTGGTCTTGGCTATACTGAAGATATTAAACCAACAACAATGTCTGCTGCCCTGCTGTGAAGCTCAGATGTTGGAAAAGGCTGTACAGTAACCCTATGGGAAAATTAATTGTGGTGTGAGACCTACTGATTGATTTTGATTTCAGGAAGTAGTCGCTACAGACTTGTTTTTTGAAAAATTATTTTTAGCCATGGCAGCCATCTTGAATTTCCGGGCGACCTGAAATTTTGCTAGGATCAATTAGACATCAAGAGCAACATTCCTGTGAAGTTTCATGAAAATCCGTCAAGTAGTTTCACAGGAATAGTCGCTACAAGTTTTCATTATATAACTCTATGTAAACAAAGATGGCCGCTGACAGCCATGTTTAACGTCGAATCAAAATAATGTTTGACTCTGATAACCATCATGTCATGCTGATCATTTTACAAAAAGTCCCATATCAATATCACTTATAGTTTTCAAGACGTAGTCGCTACAAACTTCTTTTTTAAAAAATCTAATTTCTGGCCGATCTGAAATTTTGCTAGGATCAATTAAACATTAAGAGCAACATTCATGTAAAGTTTCATGAAAATCTGCCAAGTAGTTTCAAAGGATTAGTCGCTACAAGTTTTTACTATATAACTCTATGTAAACAAAGATGGCCACTGGCAGCCATGTTTAACGTCGAATCAAAACGATTTTCGACAAGGACCAACATCATGTCATGCTGATCATTTTAGAAAAAGTCCCATATCAATATCACTTATAGTTTTCATGGAGAAGTCGCTACAAACTTGTTTTTTAAAAACCTATTTTTAGATCTGGCGGCCATCATGGATTTCACATCAACATGAATTTTTGCTAGGATCAACTAGACTTCATGGGCAACATTTCTGTAAAGTTTCATGAAAATCCATTCCGCACCACGGTATAAGCTCTGGTGATCTCTGATCAGTAGAGCTAAAAATCAGATTGTGAAATTTTTAGATATAATTGTGAAAATAGGATACTTTTTGGCATAAAAAAACACTGAGAAACATATTCAACCATCAATAACTGTCCGAGTCAGGGGCAAGTTCGACTTAAGAGCGAGTTACCCTACATTGAATCAACTATGCAGGGTTTTAAAAGAATCACACTGTAGATACCTTAATTTTAACAGTAAACTTGGCTGAACAACAAGGATAAAGACTGAGTTTATCACCTACCAGAATGTATTGGTATGTATTCATAACTTTCACATCTGGTCAACTTCCGGTAGGTCAGGGTTCAATCTAGGCCTGGATTTTAGGGAGAAGTGACTTCTCCCTCCAAAGAAAATAGAGAGAAGTGACCAAAAAATAAGGAGAAGTGAGGGAGACACGATCTTTTAAATTAAGCGCGCAATCGATTATTTTTAATTATTGACTGATATACATGTATACACCCTATTGGTTATAACTTTTGATTATTTAAGAGCATGCTAGCTGTTTCAAATTAAATGTGTTTATTCATTTTATTCAGACTCACAGGCACTCTTTACTTATTATACTGTAACTATAGAAGGAAGGACTGAGAGAAGAATTAATATAAATATATTGCTTGTATCTTTATTTATTCATATTTCTATCAATTTGTATGGAGTTCTATGAAGGGTGTAATTATGATTCTCAAACTTTTTCCTAAAAGGCTTATTCCTCATTAAGACCTATAAGACCAATGTATGTGTTTTGTTTCCCAATTTGTATTAGCTAAAAACAATATTTAATAAAAAAATGTTTTTCCTCCATCCAAACTTATGTACCTATCCGAACTACTATGACACCGCACTTTTCCGGAAGTAAAATATTGCCGAAAATTCAGTAGAAATATCATCTATTATTAACTCTTTTTCATGCATTTGTTTGTTTGGAATGCCAAAAGGTCCGTTTTATCAAACAATTAAGAAAACACAACGCTAATCATTATTCGGTGGTATCATTTAATCACCTAGCTCAGGTCAATTAACTTCAGATTGTTGTTTCGTTTCGAACACGTTTTTAACACGCACTTGTCTAACTGTAACGGAACGTACGATTGGTCAATTGTTCAGCTATACGCAATCTCATTGGATAAGGCGTGTGTATTCCCTGTACAGTCTAATTTGTAAACAAAAAATGGCGAGCAGTGCTCCAAGAATAGGATAGCCCGACGCCCGGGGCTCCTCGAAATCCATTCCGGGCCTGTCTCATTTTGAATACAAGGAGCCCGTCGGGCCTGTCTAAAAAAAAAAAAGAAGAAAAATAGTGTTGTTTTTTTACTTGATCTCAAGATCCTCAAGAAAAAATAATCCCATGTGTATTCTGAACTATGAAGACATATGAAAACACTTGCAATAAAGCAATTAAAATGCGTTAATATACACAAATTGAAACAATAAGAAGTTTGAATATTTTGCCTGGCGTCGTGTCGGCAATTTGTCACAACTTTGAGATCGACAATTTCTGACGGAAAACTACATTATCCTGCTATTACTTTAGTGTTGTGCTTTCTTTCCTCTTTGATAAGAAATACCATTTTTGGCATTCAAAACACATTATTGCATGAAAAAAATTCCTAATTGATGGTATTTCGATTGAACGTTTGAGACATTTTCGGGCCGTAAAAGTGCGGTGTCATAGTAGTTCGGATGGTACATAATTTCGGATTTTTTTACCGATTTTTTTTTTTTTACATAATAGAACGAATAAGAAAAACATTTATATTCATTATTTAATCCATCATTCTTTCTTTTATCATGTGTAAGGAGTTCCTGGTATCGTACTTTTAAATGAATTCTACTCTCAATGCTCCTAATTCTTTAACTAGGAGAAAGTGATGACAAAATGAAAAATATAGCCAGAGGAGGCCCTGATAGTCTAATATCTAATTCATAATTTTGATAGAGCATCATCAAAATAACTGACCAATCAGTGACCAGAAATGAGACATACCTAATACATTCTGGTAGGTGATAAACTCGGTCTTTATCCTTGATGTTCAACCAAGTTTACTGTTAAAATTAAGGTATCTACAGTGTGATTATTTTAAAAACCTGCATATTTCATGTACATTCATGCAAATTTATTCAATATATGTATCTTTCAAAATCAAAATATTGAAAATTATCGCCTTTTTACTAGGCCAAAGATTTTTATTTTACTATAGAACCTAAGGATAAAAACCGAGTAACACAAATTTTATCACCTACTGGAAATAAGATACAAAATTCAACATCTCTGCAATGAAAAATTATGAATAAAACCTGATTAAAAATTTGGCTCCAAGATCGGCTCCAGTTTCACCAAGTCGGCTCTAAAATAGCTAGTACTCTCCTTTGCATTGGTTGTAAATTTAAATGTAAATTATATTCTATTCTAACGAATTGATAAATAATTCTGCTGACTAGGGAGCATAAAGTGGTAACAAAACGAAAAATATAGTCAGGGGAGGTTTTGAGTTTGAGTAATACATACGTAACAAATGTGTGCTATAAAAGCGAATAAAGACACATTTCCACTAAGAAAAAAATATTGGACCTTTCCATTTTAAATCAGGGCCTGTCCATTGTAAATCAGGGCCTGTCCATTTTCAGAAGCAACAAGCCCTGGGCCTGTCTCTTAAAATAATTTTCTTTGAGCACTGGCGAGGTGCGAAAATTGCCTCGGGGGATATCATAGTTGTAGGAAAGTATGCTCCCCGCGGGCTTTCTGCTGTGATCGATCAAAGCAATTAGCATAATCCCTTCCCAGAGATGTCAACACCTGTCCTGAGACATAAACAACAGGTCAATTAATGGACTGGTTACACTTCGCTTGAGGGCGGGAAAAATGCGAAGTGGTCAATCTGAAGGCGACTTAAACTTCGCCGTTGGCTAAAAAAAAAGCGAAGTCACGGAGGAAAAAGCGCCTTTGTCGCCGATGTGGCCCTCCAGAATGAACACTGGTAGGTTGAGATATTCAGCAGGTGAAAATAAAGGGGTTTACTCGGACTTTATCCTCAAACTCTATATGAAAAATGAAAACATTAGACCATGATTTAAATTAAATGTATCCATATTTCTGTTTTAAAATCGACAACACCAAAAGAAGATACATAGATGCACACAAAAAATAAAGCTTTTAATATAATTATCACAATAAACTAGTTTTATAAAGGGCTAAAGTCAGTTGAGCACCAACGATAAACACCGAGTTTACCCCCTACCAGAATGTGGAGGTGTTTTATTTTATTGATTACTGATTGGTCAATTTATTTTGATGATGTCCTGTGAAAGTCATGAATTATTTCTGGTCACTGATTAGCCAGATTAGTGCCCTTCTATTAGTATTAGGTCAAGGTCATTCATTGTGCCTACTTTTTGATGTCAACAGAAGTACTCATCTAGATGTATATTATCGCATATGCACTTTAAAGAGTTTTGTTATTTAGTTGCCTGATTTTGAAAGTGTGTTAACTAATTAAACAAATAACACAAATAAATTGTGTACTTACTGTGACAGGTCAAGGTAAAATTGGTGACCTTGTAACGTTGTTTTTGCACAAAACTCTTAGGGTGTAGCTAACACTGGGACATACAAGGGTGCACTTCGTTCAAGTCAACTAATGATAAACAAATTAGCTTCCACTAATGATAAACAAACATAAACATAAACAAAGTGAGCTCTGTCTCTTTTAGACTCCGAACTAGACTAAAAGAATATGCGCCTGTGGTTGCAGAAAGGTCCAGGAGTAAATGCGGAAGCCATAATGTGTCTGTAAAGGTTGGAATTAAGTCTGTGAAAACAAGCATACCTGAGAAGTGACAGACACAATGCAAAATAAACAAAAGTTGATAGATTTTCTCCATAATAATTGGTCTAGCCGGCCATCGTTTATGAAATACCGAAATGAGCCGAAACTGAAAGACGGAATTGAAACAAGACAAAACAAAACAGAAGGAAAATAAAACAAGGAAACTAAAGGAACTAAATGAATCGAAGCGAAACAGAATGAACTAAAACGAAACTAACCACATGTTTTGAAAATAAATTAGTTATGCAATTGATCATGTAAATGCTAAAAACTGTTTGGCTGAACCAAAAGAACTAACAGGCTATAAGGCTAAAAACGTATATTTCACCACTTACGCTAAGGCATGTTCTACTCTGCTAACTGCAGAGTTGAACCACAGACCTAATAACAATTATTAATATTTCTGTGGTTGAACAGCTTTATTTTGGATAGGGTCGAAATATCTCGGGGATAGGGCACTCCTGTCTACAGTTGTCTCCGCTCACTCACTCGAAGAATTCAGATCACTCCTCTTCGTTCATATCGACAAAGACAGCAGTGTAAACAATTTCACCAATTTTAACTGTACATAGTTGTTGGACTAGCTGTGTGACATCAACATGCCTAGTCACGCAGAGCTAAAGATCCCAGCTCTTTACTTGGAGAAAGAAGACGAAGAAGAGAGCATTGCTTTGAACTATGGTGCTTGGTATGTATGACAATTTGTAGTAGTCAGGTGTCGTACCTATTACTCGAAATTGAACTGGGTAGAGTAATTGGTAGCCCAAGACACATACATATTAATAAACAGATAGGAAACGCCCTATCTGAACCAAAATATATCGATGGGTGAAAAGCGATTGGGAACACTTTCGTCTTTCTTTCTTTTTATTATGTATACCCCACCCCAAACTGTATTTATTGTTGAATATTGCCCTCTATATGGTTCGTGTGTTATGTCTTAATATTTCTTCCTATATTTTACTTCCATCTATTTACCATATCTTTTATTTCATCTTCTTAGCATTACTAGTGAAGTCATTTCCGTTGAGTTATGGTCAAAGACGACAGTTCAACGTATACATATAGATGTAGAACCAATGAAGTAGCCAAAATACCACGTGGCACCTTAACTTTCCCTTCTAACAATCAATGAATAAATAAATGAGAGAGTAGCTCATTCAAAAGATTCATAATGAATATCAAAATGGGAGTATTGTTTTATTTTCAACATGTATACGAAGTTGTATAAAAAGCTGTCTAAAGATAAAAAATAAATCAAGGATTTATTTTATGGATAAATCCTTAAATAAATAAAATACAGCATAATATTGACAAAATCTATTTTAAAGCAAAGAAATTCAATGCAAATTGATCAAAAATAAATATACATATGTAACATTTATTAATGGTATATGCTTATGCTTTTCATTTGTATTGATTTTCTTTGCTTTAAACGACATTTTGTCAATATGCCATGTATAGTAAAAAGGCGCGATGACATCATCTTCCCATGATGGTCGCCACCATTTGTGTTTCTTAGCAAATTTTCAATAGGTCATATCTTCTTTATTTTTCATGGCATTTTAATAATTCTTTCAGCTTTTTCCAAGTATTTTAGAGCCCTTTAAAATAAATCTTGTGAAAATAGTGCATTAACCTATGGCATTTGAACAATTAGATAAGACAGAGACGTATGAAGCATTGTGGAGGTTAAAGTGGCGATATTTTCTCGATTGGGTTAAGTCAAAGAAACGGGTACAGCCATCACTGGAGGATGAGCTGAATGATCTTGAAATGGCACTTTCATCAGTGTCTCACCAGGACCGTGAAGTCGTATATGAAAGAAATGGCAACTTGTGAAAGCAATCAAAGATCAAAATGTCTTCGAGTTACTGAGTCAGTTTGAGGTCCCGTATACCTTGCAGACATGAAATCACTGGAGACAATTGCACCAGATGTCTACAAAGAATTCATGGAAGGAAACTTTGTCGTGAAATTGAGCACAAAAAAATCGTTCAATGAAGTTCCCGCTGACCAAGCAACAGAATGGATCAACCGAATGTGTAAAACCGTGGGCGGTATAATGGGGATCACTCGACAAGACCAGGCAAGGGACAGATTTTGCATTACATGGTCCATAAGATCACAGGTCTCGCATGCAACTATGAGTCTATTTGATCAACTTGATGTTGACGAGGAAGGCACTGGTGTACACAGAAACGACTCCAAGCCTGTTAGAATAAAGGCCGAGGTAGAGAGAGTAAAAGGTCTGATGCAGCTATTTGGGACGCTAGATGTGTTTGGAATGTCTGCGAAAGAGAATCGAAGGGATACAGATGGGGTGGATAACAAACTATTCTCTATAGCATCGAAAGTAGAGGAAAGTCATCGGTAGAATAATTTGCAAAGGCTCGACTAAAGGAACAAACTGTTGATTTTTACGCACCCTTGCAGAAAGTCAGATCAAAGACATTTTCATACTTGTACAAGGAAACAATGTCAGAAAAACAGAAGACTTCTAAAATATTGAAGGCTGATAGAAAGCTGCTACAACGTCTATTCAACGCAGCAACTTATGGAAGAGCTGTACAGACGGCGGATGTTCTACAACATGAGATAGCTCCGGTTCCTCTTTCTTTGGCTAAAGCTAATGGTAGCATGAATGGCACAGCGAAGTCACAAATACTGAATGTGCTTACCACCCACAATGGGAAAACCTCAGGGATGCCAGACGTCCGGAGATTACGCATCTATATTTGTACAGACAGTGTACAGGCATTTTAACAGCACTACCACACGCATTGATGTCACGTTTGATCGTTATTTTGGTGGTCGGTCGATCAAAGCTTCCACAAGAAGCAAGATATCTGGCAAACTTCGGCCAATACGAAAACTCATCACAAGTCCAGATGTCCCACTTTCACAAGTATGGGATCAGTACATATCACAGGAAGATAACAAAGCGGACTTGGCTGAGTTCCTTTCTACTGAGGTGATGAATCGCTCAGATACTCATCCAATTGGATCAACTATTGTTGTTGGTGGAGGTTTCTCAGGAGAGACGAATTTAAAATCTAGCAGCTTTGATGCCAAACACTTGTGTGTAAATCATGAAGAAGCCGACACCAGAATGATACTACATGCGAGGGATGCAGTAAACAGAGGATACAGGCATTTAGAAGTTTGTCGGGACACAGATGTTTTGCTTCTTCTTATCCATCACATTGGGTATGAGGTAGATACATGGATGGTTTCAGGGACTGGAAAGCAAAGAAAGTGTTATCCAATACACACCATATCTCAGAAGCTTGACGAACATGTTAGACGAAACATACTCGGTTTTCATGCATTGACGGGATGTGATACCACGACGTCCTTTCATGGAATCAGCAAGAAGACATGTTGGAAGCGATTCTGTGATGTTCCGGACTTACTAGGAGGTATTGGTTAGGACGGAGTTCTGTTACCGATCGCACAATATCTCTGCGGATTGTATGGTTGTTCGCAGGAGGATCATGATCCAAACATTGATGTATGCCGTTATCGTTTGTTTATGAAGACTAGAAAATCTTTGGAGCTCTTACCACCAACCTCAGATGCACTCGAACTTCATGTGAAGAGGGCAAACTATCAGGCGAAAATCTGGATCAATGCTACCGATGTCGATTTCCAACCTGAAGACCCAACAAATACAGGAGGATGGTGTGTCAGTGATGGTATCTTGACACCAATCTGGATGAGGAAATCCTTTGTTCCAAATGCTTGCATCCAGCTTGTGTCATGTGGATGCAAGACAAAGTGTAGCACAGCACGTTGCAAATGCTACCAGTCAGACCAAGTGTGTCTATTTGAGTGTGCATGTGAGGCCACTGGTTGTTCAAACCCTAGATAAACAATTCATATATTGCTAAATGACTTATAAAACGTTGCTGTTTAAGCGTAATAGGAAACTGAGTTAGTTTGCATACTAATTATGATTACCAGTTATTTTGTAGTTTTAGTATTTCACAATGCTGTTTTTCAACTACATTGCTCTACTAAACCAATACGTAATATACATGTTTCACGCATTTACAACCTGATATGTAATACTGACTGTTACATTATAACCTTGGGATGTTTTTACTGTCTAAAGCATGTTTACATACACATGTACAAGAACATTTTCGAACTATTCTAGTTTTTTTATTTGATGCTTGTAGAACGTTAATTCAACTAATGAGGAAACACGTTTGTTTGTATTTGGTTTTACGCCTATTTCAACAGTATTCGAGTTATTTACAGGTGTGCAGGTGTACAGTTACCTAATGAATGTTTCTGGTAAAGATCAGTACTAGACTTTTATCCGCAGTAAAAAAAGTGCCACATTGTTTCAAATTAAGTCTGGCCATAGGGTGGCTTGAACCAACGAACCTCTATTCGGCCGGCGAGCTTAAGCACTCGAACACGGAGACGGTAACTACAGAATTACAATATAGATATGTTTGTCCTACAGAGGAGCATAGGTGTGATATGTAATGGTTAGATCACAAAGCACTTTCCTAATGAAACGTGGCAGTTTTGGTCCTGCCACCTAAGTTGTACATGTAAAAATTGCACTTATTGACCTTTGACCTAATTAATCATTGCTGCAAAACAGTGAAGGTTGTTCAGGAATAATTATAAACTCAATTCTTTACATATGCCATGCATAAATCTGTGTGCATTAAGCTGCATAATACAGTATTAGGCAATTTCCTGCCTGCTAGCACTGCAAAATGCATTTGGTGACCTTTGATCTTATTGCACCCTTCATTGACATTGAGAGAGCGGCATCCCCTCTAAAATTGAAGGTACACAATATCTTGTCATGATTCATAGAGATATCACTATTAACACGAAATGCCTACGACTGCCAGATTTTGGATGGTCTTAGGGGGACTATAACCAAACTTGACACAATGTTTCTGACTAAACACATTTAGATATGTTTTCCTGACCATTTTACAAAAGGAATCAGGAAAATCGTCAGAAACGATCCTTTAGTTTTGCAACGCACTTCATGCTTTGTAACGTTTCATTTTTCTCTTGTATGACCAGACAACCTAGCGGCACTATATCGAGGGGTTAGAGCAAAACTATTGTAACTACATATTAATAAAGAAGGAGATATAATACTTTTGCACTGAACATTCGATATGCTTGCACTTTCTGAAAGCTGAAAGGGGAGTTTGGTGCATGAACTTTCGACCGTCATTCAGGTTTCCTGGTTGTGCCAGAGATTGGTTTTCTCTTTGGCTGCAAGTACTGTGATTGTTGAGTACAATTCTGGATACATCCTGAGGTGTTTCTAATCATGTACTTGTATATATTGTTTATAACAACGTGTACGTGTATCGTTTGCCGATTTCTCTGCATGTGGACTTGCGAGCGGACTACTCCTAGTCGTAGGAGTGAGCATAATCAATCTGGTTGCTTTTTCTTACACTTGTTCAATTGTCTTTCCGTTTGTTCTGGATTAAACATGCCAGGATAAAAGACACACAATAAAGTCAGATAAAATTAATTTAAAGTGTGACAAATAGTATGTTTGCTACGTCTACATAAGTTTTTACCAATTATATTTATTATTTTTAGCTGCTGACTAACTTTTTTGCAAATATTTGCAATATGGTAGTCACATGTTAATTTGAAGTTAATGTGAACTCAGTATAGTTTCTCACCATCGTCACATTTCATTGACGCATTGCGAATTTTAAAAACAGGGGTATTATCATGTTTTCTACCAACACCTATAGTTTGGAATGTTTCAGGATTTGCCTGCAGTTAAGTTAACGTGAACTCACTATAGTTTCTCACCATCGCCACATTTCATTGCCAATTTTAAATACGGACATTTCATTGACGCATTGCCAATTTTAAAAACACGGGTATTTTAATGTTTTCTACCAACGCCTATATTTTGGAATGTTTCAGGTTTTGTCTGCATACAATTAAAACTAAAGCAGTACAGAGGAATGTCAATTTCTGATGGAAGAGTTTCTATAAGGGTGGCAAAATATGGGCTTTGAAATGAAAGGGTGTTGCTATCAGCATACATGTAGTTGTAAAGGTCAATTGTATTGATGAAATAAAACATATCATTTATAAAATTTCTTCACAACTACTAACTAATTTGACAATTTTAACTTGCTGTTTTCTACATAAAAGATAAGAATTGCAAAGGAGTAAATTGTGGGGTAAACAATCAAAAGCTTTGGATAAGACCATTAGAAATGTCGCTACATATTGGTTGGAATCAAGAGCACACTTCCTGTCTTCTAGTATTTTAAAATAGCTGTTTGTCACTCATGGCTCATCCTTTAATCACATACACAAATATCAAAAACTGAATAAAAATCCAGAAAGTTGGACGGATGAAAAACATGTTCATATATTTTAGATGGGACATGGAGGGAGTATTTTACATCCACCAACAAGTTCAACTTCACAGAAAATAATTGTTGACTTATTTTTTCCCAATTTATTTTCTGTCTATATTGCTCCGAGTTTTAGATTTGCATTTTCTTATATTTATTATAAAACATATTCTTTCAGTAAATTGGTTTTCTAAAGAATGTGTCCATATGGCAACTGATCCTTTCTGCGGTAGGTTTCTTTGACTGGACAAAGCTCATCTATCAGGAAATGACCCTGTTTAAATCAGTTTCAAGATTATAATAAACATTACTTACAGACTGTATTATTTGTATCATGAAAGTGGACCTTTAAAAACGGCCGAACACGACACATACGAAATATTGCAGTCTCGGTTTGATTGAGACTGTTCATGAACGGTAGTGAAATATGCTAGCTATCGCTCACGCCCTCTAGCCCCGGGTTAGTCCGATTAATATTGGATATATGAGTATCGAAAGTTTCAATATTAAATTTCAAAAAATTCTATACTTATGAGAAATGTTTGTTTTTTCAGTATTTGGTACAGAGGTGTTTATCAAAATGTGCGGGTCTAACATACACAAACTTTGAGTTTGTTAAAAAACAGAGAATTTGTTTCATTTGTTTTTTAAATTATAGACATGTTAAAAAATAAAAATAATAAGTAATTTTCCGTTAGTGTCAGGCAATAAATAAATCAAAGTCATACATCTGTTTAACATTTTCCTTAAGTAATCAAACAAAAATAAAAAGATCTTAAGAGATAGTTGACCTTTTTGGCGGACTGAGTTCATTGAATGCCCTATTTCACGTTCGACTTTTATATGAACTTTTGAATTGAATGTTGTTTAACGGCTCATCAACACAGTATAGGTTATTTAGAGCCGCCCCAGAGAGAGAGGGGAAGGATACATAGGAATCCGGGAACCGTGCCCTTCTCTTATTATCGAATAGATTCCTATGGTTCTTTAACGTGCTCGGAGGATAGACCGATACACGGGACCGCCCGGTTTACGTCCCCATCCGACGGACGAGGCTAAGGTAAAGTGTCTTGCCCAAGAACACACCGACGAAACTCAGTGGCACCACGGAGGATTGAACCCGGGGCCTCCGGTTACAAATCCGCCGCGCTACCGACTGCGCCACGCCAGCCCTTTTGAAGAACACATATGCGGAAACTGTCCAAACATAGGCATTTTATAAAAAAGATATTAAAAAATAGTGCTACAAGCAACATCGGAAGTAGTTACATTTATATTTGCTAAATCAATACAATTTTGATACCTTAGCTGAATATTGTATCATATTTGCTCGTTTGTAAGTACTTAAAACAGTCCGTTTTACTGTCCAAAAATAAAGCGTTCCTTGGTGCTATTTATCTGTTTGGTTAGCATATTGCAGTTATTACGTCTGTAAGCGCATCTAGAGGGGATTTCATGTTGTCAGTCCTTTACTAGATAGTCAGGCAGATGTAACTGAAGAATTTAATGACACTTTTCGGTATCTGGATGACATATTGAACATTGACAACACTTTCTTTTCTACTATGGTAACACTATAACCTCAACTCAGCAAAGCTAATATTTCTGTTACTGTCGCTTATGTTCTCGATTTACATCTCTCTATTGAAAATGGAGAAATAATTAGCAAAATCTATGACAAGAGAGATTTTAATTTTGGTATTGTTAGTTGTTCCCATTTCCGCGAGCAACTTCTTATGGGGTCTTTGTTTCTCAACTTTGTTTCTTGAATGTGTAGTCGAGTTGAGGACTTTAATATTCGTAATCGGTGTTTTAACTAAAAAGCTACTCCATCATGGCTACCGTAACCATAAACGTCGAAAATCCTTTGCTAAATGTTATCATCGTAACCCTAATTTACTTTTTAAAATATAACAGTAATTTAATTTATCCTAAAATGACGTCTACTTAAATTCCCAAAGGACGGTAGAGTTTGATCTTTGTTTTAAATCTTTTCTTGCCGTACCTTTAATGGTGTGTTCTCTTGTTGCTCTGGCTTCTGACAAGTCATTGTTTACTTGTATTTTTAATTTCTTTTATATTCATATATACATGCTCATCTATGTGTTATACTTATATTATACTGCCTATTAATGCTGCCTTGTTTGTTGGAGAATACAACCTGGCGGGGATTTCTTTATTTAAATTGTCTCGTTTTATTGGGATGACATTGTAATTGTTTGTGTTAATGCGTGTATTTAGTTGACTGTGTTCTGTGACAGCTATATTTCATGTTCTACTTTTATGCCTACTTTCAAAGAACTGATCCTTTAGCTAAAAGCAAGTCTCGCCTAACAGGCTCATGCTGTTACAATAAACCTTCCTCATAACCAGAAGGAACATCCAAAACGTATATTGAAGGTCTCTAGTTCAAAAATAACCCTGGTGAGGTTCGAAATAACCTAAGCTAATGTAATGCTAATAAATACTGAAAAGTGGATCCCTTGAATACACACAAGGATCTTTAATAGTTGGTGAAGGTAGTATATTTCAATAAACAAAAAACATATACTGAAGCGAAAAAGAAAACGCAACTCGGGAATTTCCGCGATATATTGTATGTACAATATGCTGCTGTTAATCGAATGGTACACAGGAAAAATATCTAGGTACGGAATTCATATGTTTTACATATGTGCCACATATGTATTCTACATATGTATTTCATATTAAAAGAACACATATGTAATAAATATGAAAAAAATACATATGTAATACATATGTATATAACATGAAATTCATATGCAAAGAAGTATATATAGATAAATACATGTAGTGCTATTTATTGATATTTATTGAGTCAAACAATGATTTATGCTGCACAAACTTAACAATTTTCATATTCAATCTAATAAAACGACTTTTTGTTTACAAATGAAGTTTAAACTGTAATTTATAGAAATACCTCGTCGTCAGTACTTTTTGAAATGGTGTACGCATGTTGTAAACTGCGGCTGTTGCTACTATAACCGATTAATGACGCCCACCAAGTGCTTCGCATAAAAAGCTTTTTTTTTTTAAAGCAATAATGAGTATATACATGTATACTGACTGTCTATAGAAAGCTCTGCTTAAACTTTGAGATAAATTGTTACAATACATTGATTCAAGATCTAACTTTTTTTTTTTAGAAACATCATTTATATGTCTATTCTCATTTACAAAATGATTCCAATATAATAAGTACTTTTAAATATCACTGTAGAGTTATTCTCTTCTGCTATTGTAAATATAATCCTCAAAACAATGTAAGGACAACAAAATAGAACAGTAATAATTACTTAATCTTTAATATTATGGATTTCATATTCATATAAAAAGTTAATACATGTGTGTAATGTAACAATTGTAAAAGAATACAATTTAAAATAAATAAACTTAAAAATCACAAAAAGACAGTAAATTGTTCAATTACAGCACTTTAAAAAATTACCAAAATCTAAACATGGTCCTTAAATTATTTTGAGGAATAGATGTGGTATGTCACTGATGTTGTATGTGTCGTCTGACCACCCGTCTACGCCCGTCCGTCCGTCTGTTAGCTGTGTACCAATGGGCTAGGAGAAGCATAATCTGCTGTACTCTACTGTAGTCAACACTTTGCTGTAATAAACGTTGTGAAAGACAACTCTGATGTTAAAAAGAAAAAAGAAAAAAGAAAAGTATGTACTATTGACATGAGTTATGTTCAAGCAGGGGATAGAGGGCGTAAATGGTAGGTTCATGAACAGTCGCAACACGTTCTGAAATACGATCTTACTGAAATACTTGATATGTTGATTAAAAACCTTATTCCTAATTCAGCTGCCGAAGGCAGCTGACTCTTATATGACTTTTATATTTGTCTATGGTTAACATACTGTTACTCATGTAAGTGGCAATAAACATGCTTTACAACTTGAATTCCTAGAGAATTCGTCTGAAAAACTTGAATGGTATAAACACATATTTGGTAATTTTGAAACTTGCTGAAATGACGTTTTCGTAAACCAGTCTACTTTTTTTTTTAATTTTCATTGGCTTTTATTATTAAATCAAATTATTCAATGAATACAATTGGTTAAAAGTTGACCACATGATTAAAAATAAAAAGGTATATTGACCTGAAAAACGTATATTGACCTGTGAAAAATAAGTCTAAAAAATTCAATTTCCATGAATATTCAAAATTTCAAAATTTCAAAATTTCAAAATTTCAAAATTTCAAAATTCAAAATTTCAAATTTCAAAATTCAAACATTTCAAAATTCAAAATTCCAAAATTCCAAAATTCAAAATTCAAATTTCAAAATTCAAAATTCCATGAATAATTTCATTTAATAATAAAATAATTGTTGCCTTTTAGGTTCGGTCGATATTTTTATAATATTATTCCTTTACATTTGTCACTTTGATAACGCAATCTTAATAATTTACACATGGTAATAGTGAACCGTTTATATGTGTTGTAATGTAAACTCTAACGCACACGTGAACAATTGTATTTCTGTGGTGATGTGTACTTCTAGCACGTCGTATTACAAGGTAATTGTAATCAATATGTAAGGCATGTCAAGGTATTTGGAAAGAAAGAAGCGAGGTCGTCCACATAGATTTAAAATGCCTGGTAGGAAGAACTGATGGTAAACATCGGAAATAATGTAAGAAAAAACGGTCGTGGCGTGTTTATGTCTCCGTGACAACATTTATTTTTTTCAATATTGTTTTAACACCCGTGACTTGATATATTATTATGTTAACTTCTTGTCTCTCGGCAGCTATTTTACGCTTGCGTAAAACCTTGCTTGTTATATTTTGTTATATCTTTGTTACTACATATGTCCAATGTCTTATATCTGTATACATGTGTTATTATGTCCAATGTCGTATACTTGTGTTACTACGCCCAATGTCTTATATTTGTGTTACTATGCTCAATGTATTATACCTGTATCCAATGTCTTATACCTGTGTTACAATGTCCAATGTTACTATGTCTAATGTTTTATATCTGTATTCCTGTGTGACTACGTCCAATGTCTTGCACCTGTGTTAATATGTTCAATGTCTTATATCATTCTGTATACATGTATTACTATGTCCAATGTCTCATACCTGTGTTCTTATGTTCAATGTCTTATACATGTGTTAATATATCCAATGTCTTATACCTATGTTACTATGGCCAATGCCTTATACTTGTGTTACTATGTCCAATGTATTATACTTGTGTTACTATGTCCAATGTCTTATACTTATGTTAATATGCCCAATGTATTATACTTGTGATACTACCGGTATGTCCAATGTCTTATATATGTGTTACTATGTCCAATGTCTTATACCTGTGTTACTATGTCGAATGTCCAATGTATTATGCATGTGTTAATATGTCCAATATTTCATAATTAGTTCTGTAGTGTTGGTACTTCGTGTCGTGATACTGGAGAAAAAACAATACTAAAATCTAAGTGTATAGAATTACTTGGGTTAAACGTCTAATTTTAAAATCAAAGGAAAATGTTTATTTAATTTCTGATTTAGATTTATCCTTTTAGTAACTGTTGTATGAAAGCAAAATTTCTAAAATTATTGTCCTGAAACTGTGATTTTTTAATAGGCGTTTTTGCACCAATATTTACATGATTTCATTTTATCCTAGAAAGTGCCAAACTTCAACAAGTTACCTTAATTGATATTTGCATTTTGACTTTTGTCTCTAACATTTGTTAAAACAGCAAGTATTTAATATTTCTGAGTTTAATGTGACAGTATGAATTTTTCGTTTCAAAAACACACTTCATTCAGGTAGTATAGAATCATTTTTTCTGAGAGGTGTTGCACGTAGTGATATATGTTGCATGGAAAAATGTCCCAAATAATTTCACCGTTGAATATATGCCCCCCCCCCCCCTGTTTTATGCGTGTTTAAGGCCCCCCCCCCCCCCCCCCCCACCCCCCTGTTTTATGCGTGTTTAAGGTCCCGCATAATAGAGTGCGCTTTCGACAGCTGAACACAGTTACGTCCCTTTTTGGTGGCTACTAGAATTCGGGACGATTTTATAAATAGTTAAAATATAGGGTGTGTGTGTGTACGGTATGCACAATAACTCTTAAACGGGTTGATACTTTTTCTTATAAATGGTTTATTTCAACGCAGAATGAATTAATCTAATAATAAGTATATGTACACACAAACAATAATCTTTTTATTATTTTCACTTTGTAATTTAGCAATAACTTTCCGAGACCTGTTATCAGAAGCATGGATATACAGGGGTGTATGTAGATCTATGCCAGAAGTGATTATCATATATGGACCAGTCTTACTCATACTATTATTTTCATAAAATATCGTGTTCCTATAATTAAAATTAGTATATATTAATGTATAATGGTCTAGCGGACATAAATATGTATTTTTTATGGAGATTAATTATGTTAAAAGATGACTTTGTAATTAATGATTTACTTTCCGGGACCGCCTAAAATAGTATTCAAATTAAGGAGTATTCAGTAATCGGGTGTGTGTGTGTGGGTGGGTGGGGGGGGGGGGGAGCGGGGGGAGCGGTGGGGAGGGTGGAGGGGAGATACAACCTCAATAATGATGTCGGCCTGAAGAGAAAAGATCAGATTGTTTAGCTGGGCAGGTTTACCGCAAGTCTTAACAGAATGGCAGATTAGGATGACAACTCGCATAGGGAGGTCTCTCCGTTTTGGTGGGGATTTGCAGCTCGGTTGGTGAAGATGTGGCTGTGGGATAGTTAAACCTAATATCATGGTCTGAGGCTGGTGTATAGTTACTCAGAAGTGAGAAAGAGTTGGATGACTCAAGGATGGTTGTGTCGAAGATGCTGGTGGATATGTTTGGTACACCGCACTGTTTTAATGTTATTGTCTAATTTAAAGTGTTTTGGCAATATATCTTACGAGTTCTAGATACTGACGAAGAAAAATAATGAGAAAAAAGATTTTTAATTAGGAATGGAATGTCCCAGTGCTCAGTCTTTATTTTCAAGCTGTTTTACTATGGAGGTGTTTTTTTTAAGGATAGGATATATTCCCGCTCATTGTAATAGGCGATGTATGATGTTTATGCTGAATAAAATAATTGAATTATAATGTGTTTTGTAACTTTTAATTGTTGTTTCACTTTGTTAACGCTATAACGTGTTATATGATTGATTCTTAATTCAATTCTTAAAGGTAATTCCGCTTAATCAAATAGTTAAAAATAATAAACAAATTCAGTTTTCGATATCGCTTATTATTTGTTATGATTACACTTGTTTTAATAATTACTGTAAATGTCTGATATCGGTAAATAATTTCTGATATCAAGAATTATTTAGCGATATCGGTAATTTAATTTTTTATATCGCTAAATAATTGCCGATATCAAAAAAATAATTTTCAGTATTGCTAAATAGGTATTAAATGTTTAAACGGCTTGCCATACATTTTGGCCCAAAAAAGGTTGGAGCCGTATTTCCGGGTGGTTGTGAGTGGGTTTTATACCCTATCCTAATATAGTATATGGCCTTCTGAAACATTATCCAATAAATAGTGAAGAAATATACAATCATTACAAGAAGATACAATACATAATATGAAATTATTGTCCTCTGCATTTTAAACCAGCTTACCTTCAGAATTGAAAAGAAAATTTATAAAATAGATCTAAAATATATTGTGAGAATAAGTTATACATGACAAATACAATGTTATCCCCCAGCTCGGAAACCAAAGAGTGCCTTTTCGCTTTATTCCGGGCTGCCATAATAAAATCCTGACAAAGCCTGACATTTTCAAAAAGAGGAATTTTTAAATGCACGAACTGCAAGGATTCTATTTTTAATTTTGGTACCCAATACAACAAATATATTTATTTCGCTGGTAGTACACTAAATCAGTTTCATTTGAGTTATATTAAAATAAAAATTTCAAAATGTATTTTTTATTAATGTAATAATATAACATTACAATCTCACTTATTTTTCTGCCTATTTTTTTCTTTAGACTATCAATATCTATTTGAAAAACAAGAAATGACAGACTAGTCTCTGTACCGATGTCTCTGGTTCTATTTAAACAACAGTTATACGTGCGGAGCGGGTGGGGGTTGGGTGGGTGAGGGTGGGGGGATGGGGGATGGTGGGCAGGGGCTGTTATAGGTTTATAATTTAAAAAAAAATCGATTGGCTATTTAAATGTGTCGATCAAATATGGCGATAGCACATTTGGTACCACCTGAAGCGCTCAGGACATTTATTGATAACAACCAATTAATAAGCCGGTAATGCTGGGCCCGGTTTTATGAAACAACAATGTTCATATATGTCCGTCACACTTTCTTGTCCGGAGCATATCTTCAAACTACTGAAGAGACTCAGACTGCAATGAAACTTCACAGAATGATAGAGGGCAATGAGAGGAAGTGCAGAGTGCAAGAACCGTAACTCTGTCATCGTTAAAATTAGATATATTGCCCTTTGTAATGTTCCGTGTGTCTATCACACTTTCTTGTCCGGAGCATATCTTCGAAACTACTGATGGGACTGCAATGATAGAGGGCAATGAGGGGAAGTGCAGAGTGAAAGAACCGTAACTCTATCATCATTCAAATTAGAGTTATTGCCAGTTGTAATTTTATACTTAGATTTTTTGTCCGGAGCTAAATAGTATTCAGTACTCGGTCTCTAAAATAAGGAGTATTCAGTACTCGGATCTTAAATTAAGGAATATTCGGTACTCGGGGTGTGGGGGGGGGGGGGGTGGGGCGGGGGGGGGGGGAGTGGGGTTACATCCTCAGAAAATTGAATTTAAACAGGAAATGATTCTTTACTACCAATGATTATATACACACCAAAGCACTGTACTATAGTTTTGTAATATGATTGGAGCATAAAGACAGATACACTGGAACAGGCCTGGAATTCACCAGCTTAGGCTGCAAATATTCAAGTTTCATTCGCAAATGTTCAGATAACCAATCAAATGATGTTGCTATAAGTATTTATTATTAGTGATATGTATTAGCGTTTATCGTATTTAAACATAAACATTTATCCTTTGACCTATATAGAAGTTGTGATTAAACGTTGCATACTTGGGCTTAAGTCTAAAAATAAGAATATTCTCCAGAAGGTTGGTAAATTCAAGGCCAAGTTTATATAGGAATCTAACACGTGGCACAAAAGACCCTAGATTTCCTGATTCAACATCTCCCTTGTTATCTACACTTTTTGTTTACCTTGGGTCCATGTCAACTATGTGCCGTCAATATACTATTACAATGGAGGGATAATGTATTGAGAACATGAATAAAATAGTATTTAAAGTGTTGGTTTAGACAAATATATAAAAGTACTACTAAGTATTTAAAAGCAACACATCTTTTAACTGAAAAGAACCTTGGTCTACACTATTCTTCACAGTTTGTATAAACACTATATGTATTGAATATATAATAGTTTCATATGAAATACAAATGTGAACAGTTCATATGTGTCACAGGTGTATTATTTTGATCTGTAAAAAATATTTGGTACATATGTGCCACATATGTATCATTTACATATGTGGCACATATGTAACTAATATTATGCACACATTATATTAATATGCAAATCATAAGAAAGGAATACATATGTGTCACACATCACAACATTTTTCCTGTATATACATGGCTACGTAAGACCTTTCCTTTTGGAAAAAAAAAGACTGAAACAACACATAACACAGCAAATAGTATTCCTTCAAAGTTTCATTGTTGACAAAGTACACGTTTGGCTCAAACATGTGAGCAAACTTACAACATTTTCAAACTCTTTACAGTACGGAAGTGGCTCAATTTTTCAAAGAGGAACTTCAATATTTATGAATTTCTTATTACAAAATGTACTGTGATTAAAACGTCTACAACATCACAGTTGTGTCCTTTCTCTAACTAACTGCAACTTTTCTTTTTTACAAAACATCTTGGGATTTCTTTGGCATATTATGTGGAATTACGTGTGCAGTATGTACAATAAATAGCGGAAAGTTTGTAATATACAATAGACGCTTGAGGACATACTTTGTCATTGAAAAAGCATGGGAATCTTGTTTATTTACTGACTGCATGCTCCATAACTGATCAACTCAGGTATATAAATTGAGGCTCGCTTGTAGTTTTTTCTTTGCGTTACATTGCTATATTAGAAATTGTCTTGGGTAAGAAAAGCTAAGCACAACTTTGTAATTTAAAAAATCAGATTCATAATTTAGCTAGTTTAAATACAAATCTTTTCTGATATTTCTTTATTGTTTCTAGAACAAGAATGATAGCAAAGCATTAAATGAACAACTTCCTGTTGTGCGTTTATATTTACTGCACACGAAAAGGCTTTATTGGGTGGGCCTCATAATCTGAATCAAAATTGAATATCGCAATGTTCTCATGAAACTGCATGGCTAACAGTGATTTACAGTTACCTATAGAAATCCCCCACCCCCTCCCCCACCCACACACCCTACTCCGAAATACAATAGGCTCGAAATATGTCCTTTTAACTGTGTTGTTTTGATTATATCGGCCATGTGTACTTATCTCAGTTCTTGGTCGACTGGGAAGGGTATCATGTCATGTGTTTCCAGTGATCTGGTTAGAGAAATACCGTCTAGTGATGATACATACATATAGCACGTTTCATCACAATATATGCATATAAGACATAGAAATCAAAATCCATTACCGTTTTACTTATTTCAAAAACAAAATGGATTCCTATTTTGACATTACCAGGGGCCAATAGTACAAATCTTACATTCCTATCAATATAAACTTATATTTAAAATATAACTACGGAACGTGACCGTATTTTACCCCAGGGACTTTACGGATCGATCATTTTGACAACTATCAAAATCAGTTCATTGGATTTGAAAATAAGACGTTTAAACGTTTGGACTATCTTTAGTAATAGTGGTCAAGGTGAACTATTTTGTTGACAACAACATGTGTTCAATAGTTCCCGAAAAAAAGAGTTTTTGTCGCTTTATACAAATATTGGACACTCAGGCGGTAAATGTTTTACCCCGGGGATTTCTTCATAGCATATAATATAGGTCATTTATGTTACACATATGTAAACATTAATCTAATGTTTCATAGTATCTAGCATATTCAGTGTTCCGACAATGTTTAAACACACATTTATACCTTAAAACGGAGGTTTATTTGAACAAACGTTACCACAGTACCTAAACGCAATGGCACCGTAGATCCACAAACAAAGAGCAAACTAAATAAACAATGAAAATGACAATACACAACACAAGGATTGGTGAAGACAAGGTTATCGACTTGGAACGGTCAGTAGGAAATATGGCCCACTTATAACTTATATTAACCATTTATGAGCACAGGTGGCTGTATCGGTGTTGGGAACTAAATAATAAAAATAAAAAATAAATTATTATTATTATTATTTTTTTTTTTTTTTTTTTTTTTTAAAAATTGATTATTTTTTCGTGTTATTTGTTGAAAACAAACATATTTTAAGTTTTCCTGAAAAAATTGTCCAGGAGTATCGTAGTTATAGACAAGGGGTGTCACTCTGTTTGGTCAACATTTGATACCTAACTGTTTTCATCAATTATTTCACTGGCCAAATTCAGATAATTATCCACAAATCTGGGCTGGTTGGAACCGCAGATGTATGTCGTTCTCGAAACCGAAAACCGAAAACAATTCGATCAAACCGTTTTTCTGTGACAAGTCAAAATGCTTCGAAAAACGCGATTTCCCGGTAGGTACACATCACTGTGGAACAAAATAAAGCACATTATTTACTGTTTTGTAATGGGGCCTTTACACAGGATGGCGACCTTTGTGCCTCCCGTGTGCGACCATAAAATTTGCCAGGTCGTCGTTGGAGGCTCAAAGGAGGCAGAATGGTTGCCTAGGTCGTTCAAAGGTGGTACACAGGAGGTTCAGACATCGCCATGGACGCCATGGTCGCCGTGAATTTTTGAACATGTTCAAACAGTCGCACAAAGGTCGCCGAGGAGGTTGGTTGCTCAAAGGAGGCTCAAAGGAGGCAGAAGGGAGGCACAAGCATTACCGTGGTTGCAGAATGGAGGCACGGTTGTCGCCCAATGGACGCCAGGTAATAGATACGTTCTGCTGCAAAAATATTTGGCTGAATGGTCGTCCAGTGATCGCCGTTAGTTGCCGTTGGTCGCCGATGATGGCACAGAGGAGGCTCAATGGTTGCCCAAACATTGCTCGGGTGTCTCCTATGTAGCCTATAATCGCGTTGTTTGCCGTAGGTTGCACAGGGGGAGCACAGGGGAGGCAGGCAGGTGGCTCAGTGGACGCACAGGTCGTTCGTAGATCGCCATGAAAATGCCCGAAAATTGCATTTTTGGTGGTTCAAGGGAGGCACAAGGATCGCTGGAGCAGTTACACAGAAACATGATTTTTTGGGTTTAGGCGACCATTGAGCGTCCTGGCCATTTTTTGGTCGCTCAAAGGTGGCACAAAGGTCGCAGCCCTGTGTAAAGGGGCCTTACGCAGCGTTTTCATTGGTCGGCATGCGAATTCCGGTGCTACGAGTTTTACGGAGATCACCGGAATTCGCATGCCGACCAATGAAAACGCTGCTTACAAAACCCGTCCAAGTAAACATTTAAAAACAATTGCCTGAAATATCCGAAATATTGGGGGTGAGTTTTCTAAACTGGCGATTGCAGCGATTTGAAAAAGGTTAGCGTGGTATTTATGTGTATTACTCGTTCCGTTGTTGAAATCATCTCGGATTGACTTGATTGACTCTGGTACATTCGGGGAATCGCCACCGATATAAGATCATATAACGGTAAATAATGTGCTTTATTTTGTTCCACAGTGATGTGTACCTACCGGGAAATCGCGTTTTTCGAAGCATTTTGACTTGTCACAGAAAAACGGTTTGATCGAATTGTTTTCGGTTTTCGGTTTCGAGAACGACATACATCTGCGGTTCCAATCAGCCCAGATTTGTGGATAATTATCTGAATTTGGCCAGTGAAATAATTGATGAAAACAGTTAGGTATCAAATGTTGACCAAACAGAGTGACAAACCTTGTCTGTAACTACGATACTCCTGGACAATTTTTTCAGGAAAACTTAAAATATGTTTGTTTTCAACAAATAACACGATTTTTTATTTTTTTTTTATTTTTTTTTAATTTTTTTTAATTTTAATTTTATTTTTATTTTTCAGTTCCCAACACTGATACAACCACCTGTGTTTATGAGTGCACAATTTCGCTATTATCCTGTTTTCAGCGCCAGAACACAAGGCAGTGTAAATAAAAGGCTAACAATCAATTGCAATTCCGTAGAAAATATCCATAATTGTACTGAACAACAGTTGCAGCCAAAGAGAAAACAATATAATCATTTTTAAGGGGACTGTATGTTGATCATTTATGAACAATAACTGTCAAACTTTGTCCAATATTTCTGAAGCAGATTGTTTAGATCATGACGTTCGGCTTTATTTCTCTATACAAAAACATAAGACCACCGACGAGGGACATTTTTACACAGGGACCTTATTTTAACAAATTCAATAGACTAGGATAAAATGAGCATTACTAAAACTGTCAACATTCAAAATGTGTTAATTTTTTTTTAAAATGATACGATGAGAGATTGTTTTAATGATAGCTTTACATAAACATTGCTGCCCTCTTTCCCCCACGGGACGGTGCCTTTTTAAACAAGTCTAGAATAAAAAAAAAAAATTCTAGTAAAACAACAAAATGTAAGCACATACTAATTTTGTTGAAGGAGAAGAAAAAGAAGAAGAAAAAGAATCTGTTCCTATATATGGTCTGTATATGGTATATATATATACAAACACTAGACCCCTGGGACGGTGCCAATTGTGTGTGTTTAAAAGCCACAGAAATAAAATTACCAAAAAGTGTAAATAAAGATATCCCCGACAGGTTATATTCTCTAACAAACAAGGCAATATAAGTATAACACATAGACGAGCATTTATATATAATATATATAAAACAACAAGAAACAGTCTAGAAATCCACAAAGCAAGTATTCAATTACTTGGCAGAAGCATGAGCAACAAGAGAATAAACCATTAAGGGTACGACAAGATAAATTTTAAGACAAACATCAAACGCTACCGTCCATTGCGGACTTATGTAGACGTCATCATAGGGTTCACACTGTCCGGTAATCTCGCACTCTGTCCGGTAATCTCACACTCTGTCCGGTAATCTCACAATCAATAAGGAAAGCATATTGTTGAACTGTTAAATGGGTCAACCACTAAACATGCAGTGCTTTGCAACATGATAGGGTTATAACCTCTTTTGATAATACATACTGAAAAGTGGATCCCTTGGAAGCAACAAACACAAACAAGAGATAAAAGTAGCAGACTCGGTTTTATTGAGACTGTTCATGAGAGGCAATGTAAAGTGCAACACCTCTCACGCCTCCTAGCACCGGATTAAGTGATATTCTACTTTAAAACCACGACGATTGGGTGTGATGACCCCAAAGGACCAGTAAGTAATACACTACTGATTTGTAGTCGGGCCGACTTTTATCAAGACGTCTACCTAGATCCATAAAAGGACGACAACGATCATGTATATATTAATATATATAATAAAAGCATAGAAAGTCGGAACAACAAGAAGAGAATAACCCGTTAATTGCACGACAAGATACGATTAAAGGAACACAATAAACGTTACTTTCCTGTTCATGATGTATGTAGACTTTATCACAGAGTGTCGTGTGCAAGAATCGGGTTCGTACCTCAAAGGTCAAGGTCACACTTTGAGGTTAATGCTCAAATGATTAAAAACATTCGGGGGCATTTGTCACTTATTGGTGACATTTCTTGTGTGTTTTATTTTATTATATCCTAACAAGTGGTATAAAGAGTCTATGAAAATGACGATGACCAATGATATTACGAAGTTTGTAAAGCACGTCACCATAGAAGTCAGGTTGTAATAGTCCTTGTCCCAGAAGAGTTCCTGATTATTTTTATATTTTAGATCAGGGTTACGATAACAACTCTTTTTTTTACAAAAGGTACGAATGTTGACGTCCTTAAAAGGGATGTAGCACTATTCTGAAACTAGTTTCATTTAAAGGGGCTTTAATATAAAAAGCGTGGAAACTCTGAAAAAATTGTCAAAATATCTTCAAAAATATAGGAGATATGACCTTTTGAAAATGTGCAAAAAGACTCCAATGGAGACAGCTATCTTTGAATGATGACGTCATCGCGCCTTTTTCCATATATGTAAAAAATAGATAATAAATAGTGTTTAAAGCGAAACATATATATTAAATTATAAATACAAAGTAAAATATTTATACTGTATATGTTTTTATTACGATTTACATGTATTTGCAGTGATATTCTTTGTTTTAAATGATATTTATCAATATGCAATAAATTGTAAAAAAGGCGCAATGACGTCATCAATCCAAAATGGCTGCATCAGTTTGAGAGTTTTTGCAATTTTTAAAAGATCATATCTCATGTAGTTGTTAATATATGCTAATAATTCTTTCAGATTTTGCCAGGGTTTTAGAAGCCCTATTAAATGAAGCTAGTTCCAGAATAGTGCAACAACCCCTTTAACTCGAATACATGCTATAGAAAAACGAATAGTTCGAGAGACATACACCTCATAAGCTGGTTCGAATTCGCCTAAATTATCATACTGCTGGAGCTGGTGTGAAATATGAGATTGTTGTTGTTGAAGATTATAAACTGCGGTGCAGCAATTGCTTTTCCATAGACCACAATGCTTCTTGCTTTTCCGAAGAAAAAAAGGTAAACAACAAATGCAAAGTGGTGTATCTTATTTTCAAGAGATATCCAAGGCCAATGTGCTAAATGTTGAAAAAGGACATGTATTACTACAGAACATTTCATATTTGTTTAAAGATTTGCCTGTTTTTAAACGGAGGCTACTCTCACAATTTAATGTTTGAAAACTACATTTGATAAAATATTAATGCTCGCGTTTTGATAATTGTTTATATACCTTATACTGATTTTAAAAGTTGTATTAACACATATATTCGTAACTTTGGCAAGCCGCTTGGGATTTGTCTGTTAACAATGAACTCCATTCAATTAAACCGTTACTCGGAGAATAGAGTTTGTCTAATAGACCCATTCGTCGAGAAGAAGTTGTCCTAGCCCGGTGCAGGATAGTGTATAGGCCATACACGTTATACCCTAATATAGTTATTGCAAGGTGAGCAATTACCAGCTTTGCACCGTTAACGGTCAAACACATTTTGTTGGAATGTGTAGACTTTGATCCTATGCGTCAAAGGTACTACAGTGTTAATACTATGAGAGTTTTTTGATACTATAGATTTAGAATCAGTCAATATATCATTATAATAATATGTTCTTACATATATTTACTTGTTTATATACCCGTTGACTGGCATTTGTTGATTTACATATACAGTTTATATTGCTACCATATCATCCCTTATTTGTAAATAGTTTTGTCTTTATATATTTACAGTACTTTTAAATTACTATTTCATTTCTTCATCTTTCATCAGGTTTTCATCAGTTTTAAGATTCCGCGAGCAACGTCTTATGAGGTAGATGTTTCTCAACATATAGCTCGTTTCTAATTCACGGATAGCCTAACACTCTCTAAGCTTCCTAAATAGATACATCTAAATTAGTGTAACATGTTTCGATCAAAAGTTACTTAGGTCAATGTGACCGAACTTGATCTACTGTTTACAGTCAAGGTTCCGCGAGCAACGTCTTATGGGGTAGGTGTTTCTCAACGTATAGCTTCGTTTCTAAGTCACTGATTGCCCATCACTCTTCAAGCTTCCTGCCCCGTGTGGTTCCCGGGGGCCCCGTTTGGTCACGGGGCAAAGAATAGGGCCACTGCAGATCCCTTTAGAGGGGTAGGCAGAGGGGTAGAATCCCCCCAAATTCATGTTCATTTTATAATTTTTTGTTCTTGTTCAATAAAGGTCTTCATCATGATCCCTGCATTATTGCAGGTGCCATCTCGCTCACATCAAAAGAGCAGTGGCAGAAAAACAATAAACGTGGCTCCAGCGTAAATGGGAGTTTCTACGATAGAATTTGCAGCAACTCTGCAGTTTAGGGTGAGAAGGTTCTAGGTGCGCCTTAAAACCCAATACAATTCAATTCAATTCAAACTTCCTGACCCAGATTAGTGCTACATATTTCGATCAAAGGTAGGTCATTGTGACCGACATCGACCTACTATTTACACTTCATTGGTTCTGGTTAAGGTTTCCCGAGCAACGTCTTATGCGGTGGATGTTTCTCAACTTATAACTCTGTTTCTAAGTCTCCGACAGCCCAAAGAAATATAAAAAGATCGGACAGGGAAAGTAGCATTCAAGGAGGACAGTCAACCACAAAACACAGAAACAAACACTCAAACAGACAAACAAGAAGGCAAAAGTAATAATAAATGCAAACGACATCACAAACACAAAAGGGTTGACAATAGGGCTACCGCCTTGGAACGGTCAGTGGGAAAATAGGCCACTGAGGGGTTTAAACCGGTTCTAGGGTGCACCAAACCTCACACATACCCTACTGTCATCCCATTAAAACAGGACAGCGTAAATAAAGAAATCCCCGCCATGATATAATCTCTAACCAACAAGGCAGCATCAATAGGCAATATAAGTAATACACAAATAAGCTCGTGTAAATATAATACAAAACAAGAGGTCAATGACCTTGAAGCTCTACTGATTGATATTGATTTCAGGAAGTAGTCGCTACAAACTTGTTTTTTGAAAAATTATTTTTAGCCGTGGCGGCCATCTTGAATTTCCGGCCGATCTGAAATTTTGCTAGGATCAATTAGACATCAAGAGCAACATTCTTGTGAAGTTTTATGAAAATCCTTCAAGTAGTTTCAGAGGAGTAGTCACTACAAGTTTTCATTATATAACTCTATGTAAACAAAGATGGCCGCTGACAGTCATGTTTAACATCGAATTAAAACGATTTTTGACAAGACCAACATCATGTCATGCTGATCAATTTAGAAAAAGTCCCATATCAATATCACTTATAGTTTTCAAGAAGTAGTCGCTACAAATTTGTATTTTGAAAATCTATTTTTAGCCGTGGCGGCCATCTTGAATTTCCGACCGACCTGAAATTTTGCTAGGATCAAATAGACATTAAGAGCAACATTCCTGTAAAGTTTCATGACAATCCGCCAAGTAGTTTCAGAGAAGTAGTCGCTACAAGTTTTTACTATATAATTCTATGTAAACAAAGATGGCCGCTGGCAGCCATGTTTAACGTCGAATCAAAACAATTTTTGACAAGGAACAACATCATGTCATGCTGATCATTTTAGAAAAAGTCCCATATCAATATCACTTAGAGTTTTCAAGAAGTAGTTGCTACAAACTTGTATTTGAAATTTTTTAGCCGTGGCGGCCATCTTGAATTTCCGGCCGACCTGAAATTTTGCAAGGATCAATTAAACATCAAGAGCAACATTTCTGTGAAGTTTCATGAAAATCCGTCAAGTAGTTTCAGAGGAGTAGTCGCTACAAGTTTTCATTATATAACACTATGTAAACAAAGATGGCCGCTGGCAGCTATGTTTACACCGAATCAAAACGATTTTCGACAAGGACCTACATCATGTCATGCTGATCATTTTACCCTTCCCCTACTGCGCTCGCTATTATCTCTTCGAGCGCAGGGGGTTATGGGTACCAGATCAATATGGCTGCCGATTGAAACAAAATTTGACGGTTGTAAACAAAAGAGAAAATGAGCGTTCCATTGAATTAACTGGTAGGAAAACAATTAGCATTCATTATCTGCGGTGACGACTAAATGATCCGTGGTCAAGTTTCATACGCAACTGCCGTTAGAGTTGTTGTTTACAGAGTGACTGTGTTTAGGCACGGGGTCTTCCGACTAAAAATTTGGACCAGTTTTTCAACGTTTCGATGACGATTTCTCATTACTGTATTGAGCGATATTAAAATATATACCAATGTTGGACACCTTGAACACTTGGTTATAGGAGGCATGTAGAGTTAAATGATTTGCTCTTTTAATTAAAACAATATTCAGCATAGACTGAGCTTAGTGAGAATGACCTGTATGCCAAGTGATTACCTTTGTATGAAGTTCTATTCTATGATATGGGTGCTGGACTCAGATGTCTTCCCAACTCATGTAGGACACTTTTGTTCGATTTCAACTGGTATTTACCGACAAAGCACATGAGCCGGACCCCTATGTTTCCAAGTCTCCGATAGCCCAACACTCAAACTCGCCAATACGGCGCCTCCCATATTCGTTTTAGAAATAACTCACATATCGACTTTTATTGCATTTTGCCTGTCGCTTTAACACGCGAAACCGACATAAACCGTGGGAAATGGATCATTGTCATTATCGATTTTTTTTTTGACAGAGCATACTACATAATATTGCCATTTCCTTGTATATTTGATTTCAAAGGACGACTTAGTAGATAGATCTTAAATTCCCTCCCATTTGAAGAGCAAAAGAATACGTTTTTACAACAGAATGCAAATATAACATTAGACAGCACACACCAAACATATATCACATATTTACAGAAAGTTTTTTGTCTTTTATGGTTTACCAGGGTTCTTATAATAATAACCCTGGGTTAACCAACATTTATGGACACATTGTAAAGTGACACACGACAAGCTTACGTTTGTATAACTAGTTATAATTAGTGACACACGACAAGCTTACGTTTGTATAACTAGTTATAATTAGTGACGCACGACAAGCTTACGTTTGTATAACTAGTTATAATTAGTGACACACGACAACCTTACGTTTGTATATTTAACATGTTATAATTAGTGACACACGACAAGCTTACGTTTGTATAACTAGTTATAATTAGTGACGCACGACAAGCTTACGTTTGTATAACTAGTTATAATTAGTGACATACGACAAGCTTACGTTTGTATAACTAGTTATAATTAGTGACATACGACAAGCTTACGTTTGTATAACTAGTTATAATTAGTGACGCACGACAAGCTTACGTTTGTATAACTAGTTATAATTAGTGACGCACGACAAGCTTACGTTTGTATAACTAGTTATAATTAGTGACATACGACAAGCTTACGTTTTTATAACTAGTTATAATTAACATCTCGATATATACGTATTTTGGGGGTTCTGGCTCAACTCGAGTTTGATCCAGAAACGCCTAAAATACATATGAAAAACTTTTAGCACAAGGTACTGAAATAAGCTGAGCCAGAGTTATATTTTGAGATTTTTTAATAGTTATCAAAATTACACTTAAATCATGGTGATTTACTTGATTTATTAAAACTTAAAATCTTAGGGTAGTGAAGATTGCAAGTTTGAATTATATAATTTGACAAATTTTTATCACCTAGATTTTTTTAATAATTACATCCAAAATAGTCTGATTCTGCATTTTTTGTAATATTTATAATTATAAAATGTTTCTTTAATACAAAACAAATTTGTTGATTTGTTATCAAAATTACACCCAAATCAACAATTCTCCGACCTTGAATACAAAGGTGGTGGATCATACTCAAACACATTACTAAGACAATACATCACACATTTAAACCTTTTTTGTAAGGTTGTCATTGCTTCCTTTTTTCCCTGCTCCACTAGTTCTTTTTTTTGAACTTCACTTATTTCAGCTTTCTTTTGTTTGGTGTCCTGTTTTAAACTATAATATTTATCCAAATCAACTTAAACTCTTGCTCAGTTATCTGTGCGTCACTCAATGCTTTTGATATCAATTTTTTTATGCTATTCAACTTAGACTCTGCCAAAGTTTTTATTTCATAATGTTTTTGAGCTTTTGAATTAAGATTGCGTCTGATAAAATTAATACAAACACCTATAGTCCCACATACTATTGCTGTTATTTCCAAAGGTAACAAAACTGGAACAATAAATCCAATCCCAGCCATAATAACACCTGCAGATATCAAGGTAGTGTCAATTCCATCTGTAATATTAATACCATGTTTATATTTTTTATAAAGAGACTTGCATGTGTCTCGCTCTGTAATTAACTTTTGTTCAATCTCTGAAATCTTTTGTAATCTATAATTCTGTCCGTCTTCCACTGGCAACTCAGGATATATACTTGGTGCTGTCGGTGGCTTCATTTTTTTTAATAATAAAAAATTAAAATAATTCAATTAATAATGACACCACCGTATTTACAGCGGTAGCGTTGGCAATCTTGCATACAAAGTTAATAACAGAACCAGCACCAATATCTAAAGGTCTATCAAAGTTATCGTGTTTGCGTGGGATGAGGTGAAGCGTTATGCCATAATTTGGTTCTTCAACACCATTAACAGAAACTACTACAGATACGTCACCAACTAATCGTTCACTTGCTGAACATATTCCCATAATACGACCACGGCGTGTCATAACATGCCCCACATTTGTTTCTGCTCCAACGTTACCAAATGAGAGTATTCTATTTAACACAAGTGGGCCCTTAGCCTCCGCAAATATTGTTATAATCCCATATTTAAGATTATCAACTCTATCTCTCAAAAGGTTGAAATGGTTAACAATAGGCACAACTCGCCTATGTAAATCTTGAACATTATTTTTTAAAGTTGCCAAATCTTTTTTTCCCACAGGTTTTGTTGGCCCAAATATACTCATTGTTTTTTTTTTTAAATATAATTTTAAATAAATTCTAAAACACAACTCATAGGGAAGCCGTGATTATCTATCTTGTTGCCATGCTCATCTTTGACTTCTATTTTTAATTCAGTAATTGTACCATTTGAAAGACAGTGATATCCAGGATAAACACGTGTATATACAATATTTCCAAACTGCTTATTTACTACAGGTATAACCCCTATAATAGTGCTTGGCGCACCATTGAAATAATTACTACTCGTATTAACTTGTTCCAGATCAACATATAGCTGTTTATAAGGAGCTAAATCAATTGATTGTTTTCCAGTATGAGTACCTTCCACCACCCACCCTTTTTCCTCGAATCCCAGCATTTTTGAAAGACCGCTTGATAATCGTATCTCTGTTGACGTCTTTAAAGATGCTATATCATTTTGCGTATTAACGGTTAGGGTAATAAACAGCGCTTCAAATATATCTGCCAACTGTTGAAAGTCATAAAGTCCATCTGGTATACGATATGTTTGGTTTGGTACTTTTGTTTTTATGGCCCTGTGAATAATATTATACCAACCGATAGTGTATGTAAAACTCGTTAATCCAACGCGCTTAGTTCCATCTCTATTATCGATATACTATTGTAAGTTAATAGAGTTGTCTATGTTTGAACTTGTATGAAACATTTTTTTTAATATATATAAAAAATACAAATAAAAATAATTTCTAAAGAATTCAAATATAACCCAGATGCCCAATATTCAAGTACTTTCAGCAAGAAAGTGATAGATATAATAAATCAAAACATAGTCATTACATCAAACGGTAAAGGCTTTAAAGCATCATTTCCCAATGTCTTTGAAAAATACAAACTCCCATACGTCAAATCAGATGCTATAGTCCGAAGCTGGGGAACAGACTGGATGTTATTTTGGCAGAACCAGTTGAATTTTGCTATTTGGTGTGCGACAACTGGATGTGGCATTGATTTCAACAATCATCTGAAAGCTGATGCCCTGGTTGGTTCGTTATTTCGATTTCATGTCTATTACCAAGTCATAAGAATATTATTTGAGATGAGTGTAGCAATGCCGCAAGACTCAAATTGGAATGCGTTTAATAACACATATAACCGAAACGCATACGAGAGAATATGCAAGGAGTTTAATGTTGACTTAAATTCGGACTGGAGACAGAAACAAAGCTATAATGATGGTCTAGGAACAATTTATAATTACTGGACAAGTATTGGCTATCATCCTTTGATAAATTCTGTATACGACAACAAAACGATGAGTTTCACAGTCTATGAGAGTGATAAAACATACCACATTGATTACATTGCACAAGGATCTGAGGCTGACAATAGTTGGTCTACTTTTATACTAGATAGTTCTGTGGGATTTACAAGAGCTGGAGTAGAAAGAATCAATGACAGCATAAGAACATACTGCTGGGCAATTCTTGGATCACAATCACAAACAAGAACTGATATACTTGAAACTGGAACGGCATTTGATGCACAGAAACAATTTCTGGCAAATGTAGAGGACGCAATAAACAGCCCCAGTGACTTGCCCAGTCAAATTTCATGGTATGAAAACACTCTAAAAGATGCAAGAAGTAAAGTAAATTTTGTCTATGGAAGTGGATTGTACATGTCTCCGAGTGACATGGAGTTGAGAATCGGAACAATACAAGACTACAATAATGAAATTGTAATAGCAACCGATGCGCAAGCATTAGGATTGAATAATGATGTAAATGTAAAACCAGTACCACCAAAAATTGTTCAACCTTTTCAAGGCACCACAACAAAGAAATTTCTACCGGAATTGTCTGACTTTGATAAATCATTGATACATAAAACTGTGGAGCATCCAAACCCACCTGTGGAACAAGAGATGAAAAAATAGCGATTCAACACGAAGATAACAAAACAACTATAAGTGTTGGTACTATAGTAATATGTCTTGCTGCATTACTTATTTACGAGATTTACTAAACCACTCTTTGGCTGCCACATACAACAACCCGGAAACAAACACAAGCAAAGCCCATAGATTGTTACCAAGCCAATTAATAACATTACCTGTTGCAGATAAAAGCCATGATACTATTGCACCAATAACTCCAGGAAGTGCTGCAGCAGCTTTACCAGCTAAATTAGCGAGAAATTTACAAGATTACTTAGTTTTTTTTTTATCCAGTCCTTGACACTTGACGGGTCAGGTTTAGGTGTTGGCACAGTCCCTCCGCCCGTTGTAGGAATAATGGTCTCAACTAATACCCCAATAATCATACCAAACGCAGTCAAAATACTAACTATTGTTATACCTTGCTCTCTGAATAATGTTTTTATTCTCTCGCCCAATGTTATGTCTTCTTTTAACACCTTATTTATAGTTTCTTTTATCCTGTTTATTTGACTGCGTAATGCTTCTTTGTTTTCACTCGCCGCTTCAAGTCGTGCACTTTTTTCATCTTCAAGGTCTTTGATGCGATCGCTAATTCTTTTTATCTGAAATTCATCATCATCAGTCTTAGCTTGTTCTAATTTTTGTTTTTCTTTCGTTATATCTTTATCAAGCTCAGTGAGTTTTGAGAGATTATTAGTAAGTTCTCCACGGAAGCATTGCAATCTCTTATCTAAACCTCGTATTTCTCGCAGTGTTAGACCTTCTGGTTGAACAGCAGTTTTAGGATGAGTTTCATCTATTATATTACTCAAATCACTCTCAATTGTATTTACAGCATCTACTGTATTTTGTACATCTTCAGTTGTTGAAAAAGTTTGCATTGGTATATTTTCTGCAGCGATGGTATCTTTTGTTTTTGTCAAGGCTGCTAATTCTGCCTTACTCTGAGCCTGTCTAACAGTTGGACTTAAATAATCATAAATGTTTAAAGTGTTTTTGACAAAGTCAACGCCATGATTTCGATTTAGAGTGTCAAGCGCATAACACTTGATTGGTTCGTTTGGATTATTTCCCTTATAATAGGTAAGTGGAACATCATCCGTCCCCAACTGAACTGCATATAACATTGTTCTACCGTGTTTGTCATTAGCCACTTTGAAATTATCTTTATAATCAATTTTGCTGATCTCAGCATCAACTCCAGTAAAAAATTGGTCTACTAACCACTTTTTTTGTGTGAGCTGTTCTTTTGTTTTATCTTCTCCTTGAAGCTGATCAATATAGTTATTTTCATTTACAATTTGTCTCTGAAAATCTGAGCCAGGTTGTATAAATTCTGATTCTTCATCACGCAGCATATCACTTATAAAAGCATCCGCATCTTCAACATTTGGATCAAACGTAGGATTGTCAAATTCAAATCCTCCTTCAGCCATTGTTTATTTTATTTTAATTTTAAAAAATATATTCAAAAAATAAAAAGAATGTCAGCTTACGGAAACAAACTCAACCCTCATAGAAAACTAAGAGAGCCACATGGTGCCAAGGGCATCCGCACAAGTGTAGTAATAACTAATAATCCATCAACAATAGACCAAAACCAGCAACTGCTTGTGAGATTTCCCAATCTAAGTACTAATGATGAGATAGTTCCACGTACTGCTCGTCTTGCCTTTGAAATAGAACTTAAAAGCACCAAAGACCCCAACGCTACTATATACCAGAATTTGGGTAAAACAATTGTGAAAAAAATGACAATAAGAATAAGTGGCAATGAAGTCATGTCAATAGATGACAGTGATATATATCATTGTTATGTAGATTTATGTAGATTTATGGAAAAGCCCTACCGAACGAGTAAACATAGCTTACCAAGGTATTGGTAAAGCAAACATGCTAAAACATAGAGTTGGTGCGGGAGATGCTTCCTCAGACGTTGATGATGAAGCTATAGCAGCAGCTTGTGGAAATAGATTTTGTATTCCACTGGACTTTGAAATGTTAGAAAGTCATATGCCATTTTATCAAGCGGGGCTTGGTGATAGGTTAGAATATGAATTAACGTTTAACAATTATAACAAAGTTATCAAAAGCAATATATACAATCGGCATTTAAAATATCCAAAGTTATTACAAGTGGATCCAGGCAGAGAATTTATGGGTGCAGTATCGCAGTTGATGGCAAAACACAAAGTAAATATCAGACGAGGCAGAATAGAGATACACAGAGACCAAGCTATAGTGGAAAGATTTTACAGAACATTAGCTGAAAGATTGTTTGGTTATCAGTATGCTAAAGAAATAGATTCGCAAAAACGCAACAGAGAGTGGGTAAAGAGATTACCAGAAGTTGTCAAAGCAATAAATGTGGAGACAAAAAAAGCCCCCTCCTGTTGAAACAAAAACATTAAAAGATGATCCTATCTGTATGAATGCCAGTGTAAGATATTTATATCAACCCGGGGAACAAGAAGGTGGAAGACGCAGAGCAACTGATCCAGTGTGGAGTGTAGATATTTACAGGATTAATAGTTATATGGTGACGCAAGGTATAAGAGTATATTATTTGAAATCACCAGCGCCTCAAAGAGGATTCTCAAAGAAGAACTACTTATTGTTCCTGCTGATACCCAAACGCGTTTATAATTTTTTATAAAAACCATGTGCATCAGTTTTAATACCGTCTGGTGCTATGTATCTTTTAGAGTAAAATGGTGACAGTGTTACTTTGTTTACTGTTATACCATATATATGATGCTTTATTGAGCGTATCATGTTCATTTCATGGGTGTATTTTTTCTTGCCAAACAATGCATCCTTGTAGTTCTCAAAGTTTATATGTTTTTTGATTACATAATTGTTTACACCCTTTGCTTTCTTAATAATCTGCTCATCCGCTCTCAAAATAGAATATAGCTTGGGTCTTAATCCAACATACTCAACTATAGAAACACCAGCACATTCATCTTTCATTTTACCTAATACTTTTTTGTTTGTGTCATCGTGCAGTGGATGGTTTTGCGGATAATCACTCAAGTCATACTCATCTTTCATTTCAGCCATGTCTTTGTACACATCTTTTGTTTTGATGTCTACCAGCAAGCTGTCAGTGTCTGTGTATAATAAAGTACATTTATCCTCGTATCTTTTCTTTAGGGTATTATAGTACCAGTCATACATCATGTACTTTGATAAATCCAATACTGACATCCCAACATAAATTGGTTTGTTTAATGTTAGTTTTGTTTTTTTAAATGTATTGCTGACAATTCATCTGAAAATTTTATTCGCCTGTTAAAGTTGGGTTTGGCTAGTATTTTTCTTATCCTTTCATTTTCAGAGCCGTCAGTTCTGACTAGTTTTATATCAGTTCGCTTGCGTAGATTTTCCATTGTCTTTCCATACACAGAGTTGTTCATAAGTTTGTAAAAATCTTTTTCAAAGGGTGATTTAGCTTGTTTTCTAAAATCTGTGTTTAAACGAATATATGATTCCATCCATGATTTTTCATTGAATTCTAATACTCTGTGTATTTTCCTTAGTTTGATGCCCAAAGATAAATACAGTTGCAGGTTTTTGTGATGTATCACATATTTGTCTTTGTCCATAAGATTGGGAACTAGTTGTTCTGTATTTATCATGCTATTATTTTCCAACAGATCTGTTTGGTATTCAGACAACCATTCTTTTTTCACTGCTAATCTTTCCGGTGCAAGTGAATAGTCATTGTGAGCTTCATGGAGTTCTTTGGGATCTACTTCTAGGATATATCATTTCCTTTCTTTGGCTTTGGTAAGGGTTCTAATTCCACCCACTTAAAGCCAGAATATGGAAGTGGCTGACTCATTGCCCACCCATAAAGATTATTTGCATCAAAATACATTAAAAAGTTGTTTTCCTCATTAGGGTTATAATCAGCTACATGTGGATTGTTTGCTTTTGCATATCGTTTTGATACCATACTTATTCCTCCGCGCATACCCTTTTCTGTAAATAAGTGCATGTCAATGTCTGTAAAAAGTTTTAAATCTATTTTTGAATGTTTAAGTAAAGCATCCAAAGATAATCCAGGTGCTGTATAGTAATGTAACGGATCAAGTTTGTATGCACTCATACATGTTTTTCTAAAAGTTTGAAACACATCTGCTAACAGAGTTACATCAGTTTTTAGATATAAATCATGATAGTCTCCAAGAGTTTTACAGTTAAACTCTTCCCATATTTTTTGAGCATATTCGTAATCTTCGGGACTTATACTTTCATCAGTTAGTTTGCTGTAAAAACATTCTATAGGTGGCAATTGTGTTTCCTTAAATCTTTCCACACTGTCCGTATTTGTATGGATAAACACCTTTCCGCAGAAGTAAATTTGTTTGTTCTCCAAACTCATTTTTGGTAATTTTGAAATCAGATTTGTCTGTAGCCTTAACCAATTTTTCCAGAGACGAAGCCATAAATTGAAAGCTATCCAAGAACCTAAGTTGTCCTACGCTAAATGATATATATTTTTCAGCGTTGTTTGGGATGCATGTAATATGTCTTGACATTGTATGTATTTTTTGCATGATGAGATGCCTATTATATCCTTTGAGGTTATGAAATACAACAGGGATGATTGTTTTATCTGGTTTTATTTTCAGTTTTAGGTTGCAGTTCTTATGTGCTGCACCTCTGTATTCACCTGTAAAATGACAGTGGTCTCTTACTTTACAGTTTTTACCTTCCCATATTTCATTCTCGCATATCCAACATTGTGTTGCTTTTTCATGATCTTCCTCATTTTGTTGTGTCATGATTAATGGTTTTGGGTGAGCAAAAGTGTTGTTGATGTTTCTCTTCTCACATTCTAGGCGATTTAAAAACACTTCAACAGCATCTTCACCTCTGTAAATAACAGGTTATTCAGCTTTACCATCATATCTAACAACTTGGTATCAAAACCCACAAGCTTCGTGTATATTTTGAATTTCAGATTTCTTTCCAAATTTGATTGGATGTGGTTCGAATATACTCTCAAAATCAGCATATATTACATAAGGCACATGCATCTGATTTTGATGATTTTTAAATTTTATGTGATTTTTACCTTCTTGCGCCATTTTTATTCTGCAAGAATTTTTGTTGATACCATCACAGTCTTCTTTGTGTTTGGTGAGGAGTCCTTTCCCAGAAAAGCCGTGAAGGCAACGATCGCAAAAGTAAGTTTGACCTTTATGTTTGTTTTGGTCATAGAGTAGTGTATTCAGATTTTTAATCCAGCAATAGTGATATTTTGTTGTTAATTTTTTTGGTTCGTTGGGATAATCATCAGGGTTATAGTTTTCATTTATGATTCCTTCTTCATTCTCTGAATCATCTTTTTAAACCTCAACTTCTTCAGATATTAAGAGCAAATTAATTCTTTTCATTGCCTTTGGTTGTTCAGATATATGATAAGGAAAAATGTTTATTTTCCCTGTTTTAGTCATACTATATCCATAAACATTGATAGCGATGTTATTTTGTTTTTCTACTTTGTTTTTGTGAGAGTGGAGTTGGAAAGTCGATACCATCCATTTTCGGATCATCAAACTTATTATAACTTGAAAGTCTGTCAGAATTCTTTTCAACAGGATTAAGAGCAGACTTTATAGCATATTTCAAACATTTATTATCATTATTCTTCACATTGATTATTGCTTTTTTGTTGGCTAACGCTTTGGGCAGAGAAATATATGAAGAACCTTTTAATGGTTCATACTTTGCAATATTCAAGTAAAACTTAACACAGTGATCAATCTCCAATCCTGATGCTGTGTTTGTAAATCTTTCAAATTTCTCTTGTATACATGCAGATGCTTCATTGTAAAGTTACTTTATTTTTTCAGAGTTTAAGATTGCATATTGTTGAGGTACCGACCCCCTTTTCGTACGCCGGATTCCGACCCATATTAGCCAGTATTCCGTACGCCGGGTCGTGGTACGCCGTACGCCAACATCGCAGTTTTTCATACGCGTAGATCTACGCCGTATTTTTCTCAAAAAATATTTTTTTCCATCCATGCTAATTTCTGTCTCAGATTGCTGGAAATGCCATTTCAGAGCACCTAGGTTTCAAAATTTTCCGGGGGGGATGCCCCCGGACCCCCCTAGAAAGCTCGGGCCCTGCGTGCCCTCGAGCTCGGCCGCTATGCGGCCTCGCATGGTTCAAATAGTATTGCAGATGCCAACCCTCTGTTAGGGAGTATACCAGATGCCATGCCAAAAAAAAGCAAATACTCCAGATGCCAGGGTGGTGGGTGGGGGGTGGTGGTGGAATCCTCATTGTTTGCTGAATAATACTGCTGTGGTGTATTGTTTGGTAGCACCATCGTCTTTAAATAGATTTGAAGTGAGACCTAATTGAAACTTTAATCCATTTATCTCTATTAGCTCTTTGATTATTTGCTCTGCGATAATAGATTCCATGTCATGAAATAGCTTTTAATAAACCACACATTGGTTTGTCAACCAGTTTTAATTCTGGGATACTTTCTTTAGATTTTCTATCATTAAACTGCTGTCGGGTTATGACTGCTCCGCCACTATAAATGGAACACATTGATTATGTTGTCTGGTTGTGACTTATCCACCACTGTTAATGGAACACATTATGCTGTCTGGTTATGACCTATCCACCACTATTAATGGAACACATTATGCTGTCTGGTTATGACCTATCCACCACCATTAATGGAACACATTATGCTGTCTGGTTATGACCTATCCACCACTGTTAATGGAACACATTATGCTGTCTGGGTATGACTTATCCACCACTGTTAATGGAAAACATTATGTTGTCTGGTTGCGACTTATCCACACTATTAATGGAACACATTCTGCTGTCTGGTTATGACTCTCCACCACTGTTAATGGAACACATTATGCTGTCTGATTATGACTTATCCACCACTATTAATGGAACACATTATGTTGTCTGGTTATGACTTATCCACCACTGTTAATGGAACACATGCTGTCTGGTTATGACATACTCTTTTTTTCACTAGACGGTGCCCCTGGGGGATACTGCGTTGGGTCAACATGCCCAGGTGATACCCTTGCCGTGTGTGTGAACGGTATGTACATGTGTGGTACGAACTCAACACTCAGCGGAGGCATATGTCTGAAGGGTAAGCCATTTTGCATGTTTGAACTTTCGTTTCATAGCTTTGTTGTGTGTGTCAGTGTGTGTTGTTTTTTGTTTTTTTGTGTGTTTTTTTGTATCTTTATCATATGCATGAGTCAGTGTAACAAATATGTAATCATTCATAAATGTCACATGTTTTACCTCGTAATTCAGATCTATATGAGCTCAGCACAAAGTGATATCATACGTGCTGACAATCACGGGCGTTCATTTAGTCTAGATCATCTGCGATGCTTGCTTGTTTTCAAGACAAACACCTATAACCTTTCTTCTGTTGTTTTTTTGGATCCGGCAGCTATTTTACCGAGATTCTGGTATCGTTTCTGATTGTCTCATACAGATGCACCTTCTAAAATATACATAATGGAAAAAAATATATACAAAATAAACAAACAAACAGGGAACTTCATCATTATATCAACTAAATGTAGATGGTCAATTGAATTGAATTGGATTTTATAGTCGCACCAACAGCTAAGGTCATATGGCGACTTTCCAGCTTCAACTGGTGGAGGAAGACCCCAGGTGCCCCTCCGGGCAATTTTCGTGCACGGGCGAGCACCTGGGTAGAACCACCGACGTTCCGCAAGCCAGCTGGATAGCTTCCTCACATAAAGATTCCTAGGCCCCTGAGGGATCGAACCTACAGCGGTGAGGGCCAAGTGATTGCAAGTCAGAGACTCTAACCACTCGGCCACGGACGCCCCTTGTAGATGGTCAAAAACAATAATAAAAAAAAAGGATATTTTTACGGACGTGTTTCTGGTTTCAGTATTTTTTCTGCACAAAGGGTCAAGACATGTCTAAGATGATCAAGACTAGCTTGCATTACGATAGTAGAAAAAGAAGGATAGAGCAAGAAGAATATATATATAATGTTATGTGTATATGTAAGTCAAGGCTAGCATCTAATTACACACTCGTTCTACCGGATTATATTTTTTATTTATATTCATTTCTATAATTGATAAAGACTGCCGAAGTCGGCATATCTACGTCTTTATCCTTGTTGATCAACCAAGTTTACTGTTAAAATTAAGGTATCTACAGTGTGTGATTCTTTTAAAACCCTGCATAGTTCATGCACATTCGTGCAAATTGATTCAATATATGTATCTTTCAAAATCAGAATCTTGAAAATTATCGTATTTTTCCTCTGCCAAAGATTTTTATTTTACTATAGAACCTAAGGATAAAAACTGAGTAACACAAATTGTATCACCTACTGAAAATATGATAAAATCTCAAAATCTCTGCAATGGAAAATTATGAATACACACTATGTCATGTCATAAGCGGTATTATTTGTAATCACCAAAACTGTCGATATGTTGTTATTATCTTCTATTTTGAATTGCATTGTACTGCCAACTCAGAATTATGTAACGGCATATGCAGCTACAAACACAAATTGCGACAATATTATAACAATGTGAATTATATTTTCTGCGTACAGATGGCATTTGACCAAGCCACGTGCTGTCGATATCCTGTATATACGGAGCAAAATAAATTTAGCACATCAGATGCATGTCAATTTCATAGATGAGATATGAAGCCATGTATGATCGAGGTTAGTCATAAAGTGAAAAAGGTGATAACAGTAAAGCAAATATGTTGGGAACATACTTTAATAGGTTATCGTTCTAATTTCAATGAAAAGGGAGGTTATGCAAAAAGGGAGGTAATGCGAAATTTGAAACGTTTTTGTTTGAGAATAGCAATGTTTCGTGAAATCATTTTAGTATTTTTTTTAATGTCAACCATTAAATTTGTTAAATGTAATACGTTTGTATAACGAAATAATTTGTTTTGTATTATATGGGAGGTAATTCTGATACTTCGCATAGACAATAATAAAATAATAAAAAAACTGAAAACCGCATCCTTATCCAGTAATTCTAAAACCTTCAAACAATTATATCAATGTTCATATGCTTAATCTATGTGCTAAACGTATTTTGTTCGGTATATAAACGTATAACTGTATATGTATCGCCAAACATTCTTCAAGACTATTCTTAGACCAGGCCTTGAATTCACCTACTATTCTTGAGATTATTCTTAGACTTAAGCCCAAGTATGCAAATTTCAATCTCAAATACTTCTGTAAGTTTGAAGTGTAAATGTTCATAACAAGCTGCTATGTATGAATACGATAATAACTAATAAATGTTTGTTGTTTCATGCGTTTGTCATGGCAATATGAACTGAATTTGAGTACTTGAGCTGAAGTTTAAGAATAATTTGAAGAATGGTTGGTGAATTCCAGGACTGAGCTAAAGAACCAACATTTTTACAAATATTCCCATGACCTTCAAAGATAAACTATCACATGAAGCTGCTCTTTAAAAGACGGACAAAGACGACGGTCAACACACCATCATAAACATTTGTCTAATTTTTTTATTGATTAAAAAAAAGGATCGGCCATTTTCTTTTATTACCTTTTGGCAACCCTGGAATGGTACCAGTACTCATTCAATTGGGAAAATTTGCATTGCTTTGCATTTTTCTCTATCAAACATAAGCAGTAATGTATGATTAAATACTTTGCAAACACATTACCATGTATACATATACAGTGCAGCTGTCGAAGCTTCTGGCAACAAATTTGTTTTGATTATTATTTCAAAATTTAAAACTGCTTTCAGTTGGATGTGTTTTTATACCAGAATTGGGACAAAAAACATACTTATTGCAATTGGGAATGGGTCCTTTATCGGTACCAATTATATACTCGGTAAAAAAAGTTTTGGACCAGGGTATATAAAGTCATATAAAAACAAGAGGCCCAAGAGGGCCTGTGAACGCTCTACTGGCTGTTATACCATTGATGAATCGCGTCGTACTACATGGTGTCTAGAGTGTACACAAGTATTTGACCTAGTGACCTAGTTTTTGACCCCATGGGACCCATTTTCGAACTTGACCGAGATTTCATTAAGACAAACATATAATTAAGACAACATTTCGACAAAGTTTCATCAAGATCGGGTCAAAAATATGGCCTCTACAGTGTACTAGTGACCTAGTTTTTGACCCTGTGTGACCCTGTGTGACCCATTTTCGAACTTTAGCAAGCTATAATTGAGACAAATATTCTGACAAAATTGCATCAAGATCGGGTCAAAAATATGGCCTCTAGAGTGTACACACGGTTTTTCCAAAGTTTGACCTAGTGACCTAGTTTTTAACACCATGTGACCAATTTTGGAACTTGACCAAGATATAATTAAGACAAACATTTTGACAAAGAGTGTACACAAGGTTTTTCCAATATTTGACATAGTGACCTAGTTTTTAACCCCATGTGACCCATTTTCAAACTTGACCAAGATATAATTAAGACAAACATTCTGACAAAGTTGCATCAAGCTCGGGTCAAAAATATGGCCTCTAGAGTGTACACAAGGTTTTTTCAATATTTGACCTAGTGACCTAGTTTTTAACTTCATGTGACCCATTTCCGAACTTGATCAAGATATAATTAAGATAAACAATTTGACAAAGTTTCATCAAGATTGGGTAACAAATATGACCTCTAGAGTGTACACACGTTTTTTCAAGTATTTGACCTAGTGACCTAGTTTTTGACCCCACATGACCCATTTTTGAACTTGACCGAGATTTCATTAAGACAAAAATTCTGACAAAGTTTCATCAAGATCAGGTCAAAAATATGGCCTCTAGAGTGTACACACGGTTTTTCCAAAGTTTGACCTAGTGACCTAGTTTTTAACACCATGTGACCCATTTTTGAACTTGACCAAGATATAATTAAGACAAACATTTTGACAAAGTTTCATCAAGATTGGGTCAGAAATACGGCTTCTAGAGTGTACACAAGGTTTTTCAAGTATTTGACCTAGTGACCTAGTTTTTAACCCCATGTGACCCATTTTCAAACTTGACCAAGATATAATTAAGACAAACATTCTGACAAAGTTGCATCAAGCTCGGGTCAAAAATATGGCCTTTAGAGTGTACACAAGGTTTTTTCCAATATTTGATCTAGTGACCTAGTTTTAGACCCCACATGACCCATTTTCGAACTTGACTTGCATCAGAAATGTGGCCTCTAGAGTGTACACAAGCAAAAGTTAACGGACGGACGGACGACGGACGGACGACGGAAGACGGACAACACACCATCAAATAAGCTCTGCTGGCCCTTGGCCAGTAGAGCTAATAAAACTAGTGGACAGAATTTAAGTATCTTTTTTTAGTAACCAAGGTCTACTCTATCCGGTTAATTTGGTACCAGAAACATTAAATTCCAAACAAGATTTGATTTTAAAAAAATATCGCGAACACACAAAGGGTCTGTAAAAAATGTTGCAAAGTCCATTAAAAGTAACAGTTACGGACACATTCGAGTAACCAATAAAAAGATTATTATTTTTTCGCAAACTTTTATTGTAAACGATAATTATTGTTGATTGTTGATCTATTGTGAATTATCAACTGAGATAATAAGGGTTATGGTCGAATGTCAAGGTTCAGCGATCATTGTACGGGTTCGAACACTGCCATGGTCCAAAACTTCTTTTACAGAGTATATAAGGAACACTGAGAATGCCAGAAAATGTTGCACTAGATTTAGAACAAGTGCTCACAACCTGGCATGCGGGATCCAGTGGTAGTGCATCAGACACCAGATAGAGAGGTTGTGGGTTCGATCATTGCCGTGGCCATGTTACTTATCCTTGAATTGAATTGGGTTTTAAGGCGCACCAACACATGAAAGGTTATATGGCGCCTAACAGGAATGAACATGCAAGGCTCATACTCCATTTACATCAAGATAAAATATGAAGAATGGGCCTAGAACCTTCTTACCTGCAGAACTGCAGAGTTGCTGCAAATTCTATAGTTAACACACTCCATTTACGATGGAGCCACGTTTCCTCGTTTGCATACGTGGTGTCATGATAAAGACCTTGAATGAGCATGGTAATCTCTGCATGTGACGGTGTGTTTGTGAGACTGCAGTGAGCAAGATAATTAACCCACATTGCTAAGTACAAGTTCTACCCAGGAAGCCATCAAGAGTGATTAATATAAGTTACAAGTAATTATATCACAATGTTTAAACTAACACGGTTATTGAAAAGGGTAGATATAACATCAAAACTGTACGACAGAATTTGTAAATTTGTAAATTTTGCAACAATGACAATACAAGTTAGTACTAAGTTCACCTTTAAACAAATTGCCAAACAGAATTATTTATATTCTTGACAGTATTTCAAACATTTCGGCATCTTTTCACATAACGAAAAATGAATATGGTTGATGTTACATGAAAGTAGTGATATAATGAAAAAAGTGGAATATTTCTACATCTTCCTTTTTAAATGAAAATTCCAGATTATTAAAGGGACACACGGCAATCTTGATTTTTTAAAAACTGACGGCGTCCCGTAAGTTTTTCTCTTAACTTGCATTTGTTCAATCATTAATAGTAATTGTTAGAATAGTTCAAACTTGCATTTGTTCAATCATTAATAGTAATTGTTAGAATAGTTCAAAGCAAATTGTTTTTTTACATATTTAACTTTTTGTAATATTGCACCAATAATCATGATAATATATTTAACAAGAGGTCAATGACCTTGAAGCTCTACTGATTGATTTTGATTTCAGGAAGTAGTCGCTACAGACTTGTTTTTTGAAAAATTAATTTTAGCCGTGGCAGCCATCTTGAATTTCCGGCCGACCTGAAATTTTGCTAGGATCAATTAGACATCAAGAGCAACATTCCTGTGAAGTTTCATGAAAATCCGTCAAGTAGTTTCACAGGAATAGTCGCTACAAGTTTTCATTATATAACTCTATGTAAACAAAGATGGCCGCTGACAGCCATGTTTAACGTCGAATCAAAATAATGTTTGACTCTGATAACCATCATGTCATGCTGATCATTTTACAAAAAGTCCCATATCAATATCACTTATAGTTTTCAAGACGTAGTCGCTACAAACTTCTTTTTTAAAAAATCTAATTTTAGCTGTGGTGGCCATCTTGAATTTCTGGCCGATCTGAAATTTTGCTAGGATCAATTAAACATTAAGAGCAACATTCCTGTAAAAGTTTCATGAAAATCTGCCAAGAAGTTTCAAAGGATTAGTCGCTACAAGTTTGTACTATATAACTCTTTGTAAACAAAGATGGCTGCTGGCAGCCATGTTTAACGTTGAATTAAAACAATTTTTGACAAGGACCAACATCATGTCATGCTGATCATTTTACAAAAAGTCCAATATCAATATCACTTATAGTTTTCAAGTAGTAGTCGCTACAAACTTGTATTTTGAAAATCTATTTTTAACCATGGCAGCCATCTTGAATTTCCGGGCGACCTGAAATTTTGCTAGGATCAATTAGACATCAAGAGCAACATTCCTGTGAAGTTTCATGAAAATCCGTCAAGTAGTTTCAGAGGAGTAGTCGCTACAAGTTTTCATTATATAACTCTATGTAAACAAAGATGGCCACTGGCAGCCATGTTTAACGTTGAATCAAAATAATGTTTGACTCTTATAACCATCATGTCATGCTGATCATTTTACAAAAAGTCCCATATCAATATCACTTATAGTTTTCAGGACGTAGTCGCTACAAACGTCTTTTTTAAAAATCTATTTTTAGCTGTGGTGGCCATCTTCAATTTCTGGCCGATCTGAAATTTTGCTAGGATCAATAAGACATTAAGAGCAATATTCCTGTAAAGTTTCATGAAAATCTGTCAAGTAGTTTCAAAGGAGTAGTCGCTACAAGTTTTTACTATATAACTGTATGTAAACAAAGATGGCCTCTGGCAGCCAAGTTTAACGTTGAATCAAAATGATTTTTGACTAGGACCAACATCATGTCATGCTGATCATTTTAGAAAAAGTCCCATATCAATATCATTTATAGTTTTCAAGAAGTAGTCGCTACAAACTTGTATTTGGAAAATTTATTTTTAGCCGTGGCGGCCATCTTGAATTTCCGGCCGACCTGAAATTTTGCTAGGATCAATAAGACATCAAGAGCAACATTCCTGTGAAGTTTCATGAAAATCCGTCAAGTAGTTTCAGAGGAGTAGTTGCTACAAGTTTTCATTATATAACTCTATGTAAACAAAGATGGCCGCTGGCGGCCATGTTTAACGTCGAATCAAAACGATTTTTGACAAGGACCAACATCATGTCATGCTGATCATTTTAGAAAAAGTCCCATATCAATATCACTTATAGTTTTCAAGAAGTAGTCGCTACAAACTTGTATTTTGAAAATTTTGAAAATCCATCAAGTAGTTTCAGAGGAGTAGTTGCTACAAGTTTTCATTATATAACTCTATGTAAACAAAGATGGCCGCTGGCAGCCATGTTTAAGGTCGAATCAAAACGATTTTCGACAAGGACCAACATCATGTCATGCTGATTATTTTAGAAAAAGTCCCATATCAATATCAGATGTCGTTTGAAATTTTCCTTAAATTTGACCTAGTTTTGGCCATGGCGGCCATCTTGGATGACTGGCGGCCGTGAAAAACAAAAATCTGAGAGGGATAATCCCAAATATCATTGTGATTAAGTTTCATCAAAATCATTCAAGCGGTTAACCTTTTCCTATATAACTCTATGTAAATTTTGGGTCGCCTTGGCGGCCATTTTGATTATTCGACGATAACGAAAAACACAAACTTATTAGAGGCCAACCCAAGGAACATGTATATGATATTTCAGTAGAATGGAATCAGTGGTTTAGGAGATGTCGTTCGAAATTTACTTAAATTCCACCTAGTTTTAGCCATGGCGACCATCTTTGATGACTTGCGGCCGCGAAAAACATAAATCTGAGCGGGACTATCCCAAATATCATTGTGCTTACGTTTCATCAAAATTTTTCCGGCTGTTTCAGAGATGTAATTTTTTAACCTTTTCCTATATAACTATGTAAACTTTGGGTCGCCGTGGCGGCCATTTTGATTATTTGACGATAATGAAAAACACAAACTTGATAGAGGCTAACCCAAAGAACATGTATATGATATTTCACAAGAATGGAATCAGTGGTTTCGGAGGAGATGTCGTTTGAAATTTACTTAAATTTGACCTAGTTTTAGCTATGGTGGCCATCTTGGATGACTGGCAGCCATAAAAAAACACAAATCAGAGAGGGACTATTCCAAATATCATTGTGCTCAAGTTTCATCAAAATCTTTCAGGCGGTTTCAGAGAAGATGTAATTTTTAACCTTTACCTATATAACTCTTATGTAAACTTTGGGTCGCCGTGGTGGCCATTTTGATTATTTGACGACAACGAAAAACACAAACTTGATAGAGGCTAACCCAAGGAACTGTAAATATGATATTTCACAAGAATGGAATAGGTGGTTTCGGAGGAGATGTTGTTTGAAATTTCCTTTAATTTGACCTAGTTTTAGCCATGGCGGCCATCTTGGATGACTGGCAGCCGCGAAAAACATAAATCTGAGAGAGATTATATCCAATCTTTCTGATAATTTCAGTTGAACTGAATTGGGGTTTTACAATTCACCGACACAAAAAGGTTATGGCTCCAAAAGGAATGAACATTCCAGGCCCCCTCTCCATTTACATCTAGATAAAAATATGCAACAAGAGGTCAATGACCTTGAAGCTCTACTGATAGGTTTTTGATAGCTGGATCAGCATTCCTGTGAAGTTTCATGAAAATCTGTCAAGTAGTTTTCATTATATAACTCTATGTAAACAAAGATGGCCACCAAATCAAACTAATTTTTGACAAGGATCAACATCATGTCCTACTGATCATTTTAGGAAAAGACGCATATCAATATCACTCATAGTTTTCAAGAAGTAGTCGTTACAAACTTGTTTTTTTAATATTTATTTTTAGCTGTGACGGCCATCATGAATTTCCGACCGACCTGAAATTTTGCTAGGATCAATTAGACATCAAGAGTAACATTGCTGTGAAGTTTCATGAAAATCCGTCAAGTAGTTTCAGAGGAGTAGTCGCTACAAGTTTTTACTAAATAACTCTTATGTAAACAAAGATGGCTGAATCAAAACGACTTTCGACAAGGACCAACATCATGTCATGCTGATCATTTTAGAAAAAGTCCCATATCAATATCACTTAGAGTTTCAAGAAGTAGTCGCTACAAACATGTTTTTTAAAAATCTATTTTTAGATTTGGCAGCCATCTTGGATTTCACATTAACATGAATTTGTGCTAGGATCGATCAACTAGACTTCATGGGTAACATTTCTATAAAGTTTCATCACCACGACATAAGCTCTGCTGATCTCTGATCAGTAGAGCTAAAAATGGATCGAGAACCTTCTTTCTTGCAGAACTGCAGAGTTGCTGAAAATTGTATTGCTCCATTTTTTGCTGGCGCCATCAAGATATTCTTTTCTGCCACCACTCGATTATCATCTGGAACAAAATCTTTAATAAACATTGCAAAAATTTACAAAATGAACATGGAATTTAGAGGATTTTATCCCCCTGTCTGGATAAGCAATGGCCCTTTTCTTGCCTGGGAACCACACGGGCTCTTATAATTCAAATATTATTATCCAATCCGTGCATGGACTGTTAGAACTAGAACTAACATTAAAGGTGACGAATACCCACACTTTTTTTATTCTAAGTCAAACAAAGGACCAAAATTCTGTACGAAATTATGCAATCAACAATGGGTGATGTAGAGGGACATAAGGTTGTTTGTTGTTATGAGTACATGAAGTCTGGGAATAACCCATTCAAAACTGTTTGAGAAATGCTAGTAATAAAAACGTGCCACGTGACGCGACGCTACGGGACAAAAATGTGTTACGTGACGCGACGTTACAGGACAAAAATATGTTATGTGATGAGACGTTACGGACAGCACGATTCCTATATAGTTCCCAACTTCCCAAGTCACTTTCTGAATCGTTTATCAATGGCTTTGGAATATTAAGATTCAACGACCGGCCGCCATTAATATATGACTTTATTCTCGTCTGCACTATGTGACGTCATACAGTTATGTATCAATGCACACTACTTGAAAGAGAGAAAGAATGAAGAAAGAAACTGAACAAAGAGCATGTTGTTTTTTTGCATATCATTACAAAATATGTAATATAATTATAGTTTAATAACCAGTATTTTTGAAATATGGTAAATATTTCATAATTTTCCCTCAGGAGAGAAAACTATCCGGTATAACTCTCTCTTGTATCGGGAGCAATTTCTCTCCCTTGGGAATTATTTACAGTATTTCAAAAACACTGGTAATTAATGCCAGATTTTTTCTATTTATTGGTTTATAAAATTTGCAGCAGGAAGGATGGAATAAAAATAAAATTAAGACCAGCATTTAAGTATTTAATAAAATATTAAAAATAATAGTAACTTTTTGAGACATTTTTTTATTTTCATGTTTTGGAAAACAACAACAGAAGAACATGTGATGTGACATATAATACAGTTGTTTTTTTTCATCTGTTTTTTATAATAGAAACTAATTTCTAGTAAAATATAGTGAAACCTACTGCTGTCTTTCTTTGCTAGTTTTTGGATGCAAAACCCCTGCCATCCACAGCACTACCGGGACAGTCGAAAGTTCAATGACTAGAGTTTTTTTTAGTAAATGTTTCAGCCTTGTCAGGCATAGGAATGCAGACTGTGGATATGTTGGTTTGTCACAGGTCAAATGGTCAGTGAATTCAAACGGTCATTTTTTCAAAGTGAATAATTATATCAAAACTGTGTGAGCAAAGTATAAAGTTTAGAACCGTTAGGTTTACTTATCTTCTGATTAGTATTAATGGTACGAAAATATATGGGTACGAAACTTCCCAGAACAAATTCTTCACTATAATTACACTCGAAGTCGGACTTGCAATAAAAATAAAATCAAGATTTTTTATTTCAGTTTGGGCAAAAATAGGAAGGCTCTCCCGTAAACCAACAAATAAAAAAACTCTGGCCTATTGTTTGGGGCGCTTGTTTCAGCCACAGGTTTTTTGGACTTTTAAGATAAAATTAATCTGCTATCTAAATAAGTTGTATATCAGTGATACAGACATTTTTAGTGGTAAATAAAAATACCTCACTTTTCAAAATCAGTTGAGAAATAAAAGATTCGTGCGAAAGTTGTTTTTGATGGGTCATTTTCAATGCAAAATTATGCTGCATGAAATTTTTTATCCAAAAATGTGTTTTAAATTGTTGGATATTAGTAAATTAAGACATCCTGAAAGTTTTATAGCAAACTATGAAGGATTACTGAAGTTATTTGAAATTTCGTAATTTTCTGCTGTCCCACCAACAAGGAATTTACATGGGGAAGTCCCATGAAAAAAATATTTTAGCTGTAAAATATTTATTTCTCAACCGATTTTCAAAAGTAAAGTAGTTTTATTTACCACTAAAAATGCCACTTTTAATGATATATAACTGGTGTAAGTATTATTTAAATTGCTCAAGCTACTGCAGAAAAACCTTTGGATGAAACAAGCGCCCCAAACAATAAACTCTATATATGGGTTTCTTTACTATTTTCATTCAATTTTCTCTATTTTTGCAATACAAGGGAAACAACCTCGTTTTTTTCTTACATACCAAACAAATATATCCGTTACCAAACACGTGCTTGAAATGATAATCTTATCAACATTCAATGTCAATTGATGGCGGTGACTACTCAATGCCAGTGGTACACATTAATAGCAATTTTACCACATATGAAAATTATATGATTCTTATATATTCTCATATGAAACCTATTACATGACACTTGTATAAAAGGTGCAGAACATGATTGTTACATAATACCTTTCATATAAGAATCATATGGGAAACATATAAAAGTTGAAAAATATTTTTATATGAGAATCATATGAGCCGCAACACCTGAAAACGTCCCTTCGGACGACAACATCATAAAGTAACAATTCATGACGTCGGCCGGTTATCAATTAATTACTAGTCAAATTTCTTCCGTGTTTTACTTAATTATTATATAATAGGTAATATTTTTTGTTAATATAAATAGTTGATGCTATCAGGGAGTAAGTATACATTACTCCCTGATGCTATAGAAAATTGTAATTGTTTATGTTTTTGTTGTAATTTAATAAACGACGTTGTCTAAGATGCCGACGTCAGCATCGAAATTAATTGTGAGTACAATCTTTAATTTTGAAATTGAGATAAAATCTTTATTTAAGATATCAACATAAAATAAAGAGATTTTAAAAGTGAAAATCACCCTGTTTCAAAAACATAAAAACATTAAATGTCAAAATTTTGTCTGAAGGTTCGTTTTTGCGGTTTCGGCTCATATCATTACGTGGTCCCGTCTTAATTCCATTAAGCGATGGGAAAGCTTATAGTAGCAAGATTTTATAACGGATATTTCGACAATGAAACGTGTTCAAAACATTTTTTTTACTGAAAAAAATGTGATAACTTGTTTAAATTTCCTATTAAATGTTTTAATTTTACAATACGGAATTTTTTTTAGCCGATTTTATTTCATACCCCAGCCAACCCTGTTTTCGCTTCTTGGAGAAGGGGCTGGATGGGGTATGAAAGTTAATACTCGGACGACATAATGTAAAAATGTGTGCGTTTTAAAAATTAAGCTTTTATGAATTTATTCTCATTTAACACCTATTACACGATACTTATATAAATGGAGCAGAACATGATCCTTATATAATACCTTTCATATATATAGTTTGTATTACTACCATATCGTCCCTTATTTGTAAAGTTTCATCTTTATATATTTACATTAATTTTTAATTACTACATTTCTTCATCTTTCATGATCTTGGGCAAGACACTTTCCCTTAGCCTCGTCTGTCGGATGGGGACGTAAACCGGGCAGTCCCGTGTATCGGTCTATCCTCCGAGCACGTTAAAGAACCATAGGAATCTATTCGATAATAAGAGTAGGGCACGGTTCCCGGATTCCTATGTATGCTTCCCCTCTCTCTGGGGTGGCTCTAAATAACCTATACTGTGTTGATGAGCCGTTAAACATTCAATTCAATTCATCTTTTATCAGTTATGGCGCACAATATGACACCATTAATTCAAATTCAAATATAAGAATTCTTTATCATATGAGAAACATATTCTCATATAAAAAAAAATCATGGGAATTATATAAAAACTAAGCTTTTATGAATTTATTCTCTGATGTAAGAAAATTAAATGAAACTCCTATTACTACGCCTTGCACAACAAGTTAGAGAAACTCCTCTTTGCGGCAGGTCAAAAGTTTGTCTGTGTTGTAACGTCTTGACCTTTCTCGCCCCATTGAAAATGACAAGCGTTTACCTGGACATGATCAATTTAAAGCGCATCAAGACCCTGATCAAACGTGGCATTTTGAGAGCTTGCTTGATCAGTTCTGACTGGCCCTTGATGTTGCCAGTGTTGGCCAATGAAAACTCAACGTCACCAGATTGTCAAAATGCACGTCAAACATTTGTTCTGCTCGGCACCGTGTTATTGTTTTAGATTAATATAACTTCATTTTGTGTCGCGTAGTGAAATGAAACATGACTTTTGCGAAAGAACTGGGTAGCGAGGAAAACATTGACATTAAGCCTTAATGTGGATTGGAGCGATGTGCCTTGATAGATACTGAATACCATAAATTGTATAAATGGGATATGACATTTTTTTCAGTGAAGAAATTCCGCAACTGACACGATTTTCTGTAAAGCGTTTCAGCTTTCTGGATGATGAAAATACATATATTTAGATCCATAGACCTACATACATTAATATCCATGTTAGATCTAAGGAACTATGAGTTTTTGCAACATTAATGTAGGCAGGGACTGTAGGTAGACGTGCAATATAAACGGGTTCTGATTAAAGAAATCCGGGGAAATGTACCACCACTTTCGGTCATGTGTTTTGTCAATCTGACCTTACCAGCCCTTTTTACGATTTTGACATTTCATCTGGTTGTGTACATAAAAAGCCACACAAAAAAATGCCGAGGTCATGATGCACAGAAACAATACTAGTAAGTCGAGTCGAATTTACATTTTATAGACCGCGTGTGGTTAGTAACGCGCATTTGCTTGTCACAAAATGTGAATTCTCTAACTTGTTATGCAAGGCGTAGTATATACACATCATATGACAGGCTTTATATGAGAATCACATGTGGCTCTTTTTTTATATAAGGCCAAAAAAAAAAAAAAATGTGTTTCCGGTGGCCCGACCGACCCTATTTTAAGTGGCCGACCCCAAAACCTTTTATGAATTTTTTTTTTTGTTCTGAACAATGATTTATCACAATATATCGAGGAAAACTGACATCACAGAGAAACTTTCAGTTGTATCATCAACTTGTATGGGGTTTATGAGATAAAAACATGTAGAATCTCACAATATCTTGCTCAAAAAAAAAAAAAAAAAAAAAAAAAAATGCCTCCTATTACTCCTATTTTTTCAGAGCATGCAATAGGAAACACACCTTTTTTTTTTTTTTACTAAGTATCATATGAAAATCATGATTCTATGAGAATTCTGTATATTTATTATATAAGGCAAAATTGCCTATGTAGAGAATCATTCATGGGTAACTGAGACAGAGAAATTCCGTTTTATCACAACATCTGCAGAGATTGAGTTTGGACATAACAGTTATACCTAGTGTTGGAATTCCCCACTGCACCAGATACCCATGAGGAGTTTTCTAATCTTGCCACAATCATATATATGGAATAGAGAACTACAAAACCATGAAAAAGAACAGTATTAAGTACGTAGAGCAGTATTTTCAATATCTCAGTTTGTTCAATATCTCTTTTTCACAAGAAATCTGCGGATAAAAACATCTCGCCTTTAATTAAATTTCGAACAACAATAAAATAAACTTTGCTGATATATGACAGTTAGTTGACCAGCAAAAAATGACATTGTATAAAAAATATTAAAATTGCTGCTTCTCCCTAAAAAGTAGATCAATGTCACTGATGAACCCATGTGTCCAAAAAAGATGCACTACCCAAAACACAACAATGCCAAAATAGAATAATTTTTTTTGCATGTTTTGTCTTACAAAGATTAAACTATTAACTAAGTTTGAAACACCTAGTGCATATAGTTGGTGAGGATGTGACGTAAATGTAAGAATTACTAAGTTATCTTTCTGCAGGGTCAAGGACACCCTGCAACTGCTATGCCATGTTGCAATGTACTACCCAAGATACAACTATTACCACAGCCTGAAAGGTCTTGCGCATACAGTTCCTGAGAAAAAATGATCTGAATGCAAAAGTTGAATGTAAAAAGTATTGTTATCTGCCCTTTGCTTGTAGAGTGCAGGTCACATCAGCATTTCCTAAGTCAAGTTGTAATGAGCTACCCAAGATACAACTATAAGCAAAGTTTGAAAGGTCTAGTGCATACAGTTTGTGAGGTGACCTGAACACAAAACTTGCATGTTGACGCAGCTGCCGCCGGAAAAGCAACACAAAGGTTTCTTTCTTCGATAAAAGCGAGACAATGAACTACGCTTCTAAGTGTTTCTCCTTCAAATGTTCCAATTCCATTCTTTATAATCCAAGTAAACTGATTGTTGCGGTTTCCTTTTTTACGACATAACCGCACAGTTCTTTTACTTGTTTACCACCTGTCTTCCATGTATAACGATAACATATATTATATACACGACTATTCAGTCACTCACGACGCACATGTAACAATAATATAACTTGCATAACCAAATAAATAACTGCATGTGCTATGACATGCCATGTTATCGTGAAAACAAAATACCCTCAAAAGTATCAAATATCCTGAAAAGATTCAAAGAAGACATAACACGGCATAATGGCAACGACTAAACTGCACATGAAGGCATCGGAACCATGATAAAAGTTATTATGAACTTTGTGCCGGGTCCAATCAGCAGTTTTTCGATTGCCAGTTTATCTTCTTACAAGGTTCAATCCAGTTTGCTGGAGAACCAGATCTTCAGTCAGTGTCAAACTTCATCGTCTGTAAAAAAACACAAAAAAACGTTTAAATTGTGTATATCAGGGTTGTTTTAGTCAAAATAAAATTATGGTGTGGTTCCTATTACATGCTCAAAAAAAAAAAATCATAGAAAGTTTAAGGTCGGCCCCTAAAAACAGTGTCGGTCTGGAAACTGGAACCACACCTAATATTTTATTTGACCTTATTTAGAAAAAATCTGAACTATAAAAACGTTCAAAGCCATAAAGCCATGTTTTTTCAGCCGGATTGCTTAGCAAATCCAGGCTTATAGTTTGACGATTTCCGTCCGTCCGTCATGCGTTTTGAAGTTTTGGCTAAAGTGTTTGTTTAAAATGAAATGTTGGAAAGCTTTGAAACTTGGCACACATGTTCATAATCATCACACAATGCTATAAGAACCATAACTCTTCATGCATTTTACCTGAATTATCCCCCCGTTTTATTTTTTAGAATTTTTTTTTCAGTTAAAATGTTGAATTCACATTGGTGCTTCACTAGTTTTTTCTACAAGGCCATAATAATTCCTAGTTTCTCATCCAAATTTATTTCAAAATAGGGGCAGGGGCGTGATAATCTAGCAATTAATTTATTTTTTATGGCCTAAGTGTCAATATTTTATATAAAGCTATGTGATATCAATGACTCGATCTATTCATTATTTATGCATATGACATGAATCAAACATTTCTAATTATAACGGAATTATTACCATGATAAAACCATCTTGTTTTCTTTGGGTTTTTGCTGCATGTCTTTACATATATTGCATTATCGGGTGGTCGTTTCTGAAATATAATCCAAAAGCACTTGAAAACAATAAAATAAAATATATATAATATATAGGCATCATGCAGTGCTGTTGTATTCAGTTAAAATGCGTTTTTTCATGATAGCCTGCATATTATTTATCATTAATTTTTTGGACAGTTTATAGCAACTTGTTTTTGCATATTACACCAATAATATTTTAAAGATGAATGGCCACCCTTTTTGTAGTACATGTATTATCAATTAACAAATTTAACTCTTAAACATCATAGGAACATTTCTTGATAGTCCCGGAGAGAAACATATATTTAAAATAAGTAGTATTTGCATGACGTAGATACTACATTTACCACTGCGTGACTGCACGGAGAAATGAGGTAAATCTGAATTGTATAGCTGCACAACTATTGCCAGATAATTGATAAAATACATTTACCTGTGGATTAATTTACCTGTTCAAAGTTTTCTACGTCATCAAATAAAATCTTATTCTCGCTTTTCACCGATATTGCAAAGTGTGAATTGTAAATATCTATTGTTGCGTATTGATTTAAATTTAAATAAACATAAACGTTCATGAAACAAAACATGGCCGGAGAAACTTTAACATAGAGAAGGATATTGAAGAAAATTGAAAACTCATCTGACTACCTTTTATTATAGGCAAGCAGGTTTAAAGTCAATATGATACTGGAGTTATGAATCAAGGTGCTAATTTTAGGCTAAAAACTTCCAAGTTTGCCGTGTGCCTCTTTAGTATGTGTCTATTTTTAGAAAGTTACCCCACAAATAACGGCAACATCACACTACAATGCCCCTTATCAAAACTCTATCCAGGTGTTCAGGTCATTAAAAGTAAAGGTTTATTCAAGGGTTCTTAAAATACCCGTGATTAGATATGCGTAAAATTAATTATGAGTTGGTACATGGTTCATACAGAAATTTAAGGACTTTTAAGGCCCTAATAACCCATTTTTAAGGCCCGGTTTAACTTATAACATTATCGACGTTGTTGTTTTTTTGCCGATTTTTTTTAAACTACGTCAGATATTATTCCTCTTGTATAATTAATTGACTGATTATGAAATTCAAGGACATTTAATGATATTTTGTCAGAATTTAAGGACATTTTAAGGACTTTTTAAGGCTGGAGTGGATTTAAGGACTTTTAAAGGCTACTTTTGAAATTTAAGAACTTTTTAAGGCTGTATGAACCTTGTGGTAACTCTTAGTTCGATGCTCCAGTTTTGGGTTTGGCCTGGCTGGTTAAAGTTGTTTATATGGTGTCTATAGAGTTTGAATCTCAAAATATATAAGTTATATATATATTTCATCATCAGTATGTTTTAAAATGGTGTTATTATTTTGTAAAATTTGGCTGTTGTTGGCGGAAAAAACTACTTCAATGTTAAAAATTTTCATGATGAAATGTAGTCTCGGCCAGCCAGATCGTATATCACGCATACGTCTTGCTTGCAGATATCGGTCTGGGCAGATTAGGCCAATTAAAGCGCTCCACTAGCGATTAGTTCAATTTAGTACAATTTCTCACTCGCATAAATTAGTACAATTTCTCACGCGCATAAAGTCGAAGTTTGCGTGACGTCATAATGTAAATAAATTTACAACGTCAATTGTTGATGCACTCGTTAACTTTTTAACGTCACTTGCTGCTTCTCATAAGTTAAAAATAAGAAAATATTAAATTAACTTAAAAATATTCTTTTTGAAAGTCCCGTTGAATCTCTAAAAATCTCATCAAAATCGCCCAAAACGTTGGGGCGATTTCAAACATCCTATTTTCCCGAGGCCCTGGTTCTGGATCCTTGTAGCATAGCATAACGAAGAAATCAGAAGCGGGCCTGGTGACCGAGGCTAGATGAAATGAAGTTAAGAATTACCATCACAAGAGTGGCCGCCACTGTAACTTTGACCTACATTTATGCAGGTTTTCTCCAGATGCTACGGCGCTTTTCTCCACACTAACGCTACATATACGTTAACGCTGTCATACGCACCATCGAGAGTGATTTGCATAAGCTGTGTAGCTTGGTTCATGAAACAATAAAGACCTATTTCAGCTAGCACTTACCTTTTCTGAACAACTAGACAACATGCTAACAATGCTGAGGCAAACTGACGTCACGGACAAGGCAGGCGACCAGTCGTCGGTCAGTATTGATAAACATATGTGTCCATTACTATATACGTGGGGGTGGATAGGAATGTTATTGCCTATAAACATCACCTGAAGAAGGGAGTAACAGAACTAGACATGTGCCTGTGGATACGGATGCCATCGCTTTACATTATCAGTTGAAATTTATTTAATACCATTAAAACTCTGCTTTAAGTCAATGGACTGGAACAACACTATGAAATGTGCAGCTAGACTTCGTACTGAAATCTGTTTAAATGTTCCGGAAGATTAGTCTGGACAAGAAAGTGTGACGCATGTACCCAAGTGTGACGCATGTACCCAAGTGTGATGCATGTACCCAACTTCAACCCAAGTGTGATGCATGTTCCCAAGTGTGATGCATGTACCCAAGTGTGACGCAGTGTGAAACACGTAACAAAGTGGGATGCATATATACCAAAGTGTGACGCATCTACCCAAGTGTGACGCAGTGTGACACGTACCAAAGTGGAATGCATATATACCAAAGTGTGACGCATGTACCTAAGTGTGACGCAGTGTGACACGTTCCAAAGTGGGATGCATATATACCAAAGTGTGACGCATGTACCCAAGTGGGACGCAGTGTGACACGTACCAAAGTGGGATGCATATATACCAAAGTGTGACGCATCTACCCAAGTGTGACGCAGTGTGACATGTACCAAAATGGGATGCATATATACCAAAGTGTGATGCATGTACCCAAGTGTGACGCAGTGTGACATGTACCAAAGTGGGATGCATATCTACCAAAGTGTGACGCATGTACCCAAGTGTGACGCAGTGTGACACGTACCAAAGTGGGATGCATATATACCTATACCAAAGTGTGACAAATGTACCCAAGTGTGACACGTACCAAAGTGGGATGCATATATACCAAAGTGTGACGCACATATTCAAGTGTGGGAAAAGCTTGGGAGGAGGTATTTTTCTAATGCAAACCTCAAGTAAGGCTACTGGCAAGTATATATATATTTATTTATTTTTGTGGGGGTGAGGTAGGGGGTTTGTTTGATAGGAAGGGGAGCATTTATACGAGGTATATGGTAAATTACTGAAAAGAATATTACTCAAAGCCTTTATAAGTACATGTATATGACTCAACTAAAAATATAATTACTATTATACTACACTTTTATTACTCAACTAAAAGTATATTATTCAAACAGACATGCGAACACCAACAGGGCCTCCTCTGGCCATTTGTTTCCTTTCGAAACCAGTTTTGCCAAAATGAAAAAAGTTGGAGCCAAAATTGTTTAGCATATGTAATATTTTCGAAATTATTTTTATGTATTTTTAAATGAAGTATAGCCCATGAATAAAGCAGTTAGTAATAATTATAATCATAAAATTATATTTTAAAAAACATTTTACTCAATTTTTTACATAAAAATAAAACTTATTAATCTGAAAATGTTTCAGTTTCAATAAAATACTGTTCAAGTACAAAATCTTATCTAGAATTATACTGATCACTGGTTTATTTTATCCTGTCAGTTATAATTAAAGCCTAATGTATACTTGACACCAAATGTGTGTATTTTACACCTCATCATGGACAAATGTTGCCTTCTGGACTTGGAAATAAGAGGTGCTAATTTTGGCAGAGTTATTAGGCGATTATACAGGGGAAAATTAAGGGGTATGACGAGATTGGAAAGTAATACACAACATTTAAAACTGACACTGGATATTTCTTTCGCCAATCACATTCGCCAAAGTTATTTTTTTATTGAAACTTTCATCATTTTGTCTCATTTGACTCCATTTGCAAATCCCAGAGGAGGCCCTGACCAATCATGTGATCGTATGACTACATCAGCTGTTACGCATATAATTTGTTCTCTACTTGTCCGTAGACGATGAATTTGAAACCTTCTCGCCTTTTTACTTCATGTTAACAGACATACATACCTGTGGAGAATCAAACGGGTAACGTTCACTGAATTTAAAAAACAGCTGGAATTTTTCCCCATTATACAGAGATTCTTGAGCTCCCTCCAAATCAACTATCCACCTGTAAAGAGACGTACAATAATAGTATACTTGGCAACGATTTTACTATCACATTTGATGCACACCCAGGAGAGACCAAAATTTTCGTAAACATATTCTTTTTTTGGTATTTTTACATTAAATGGGCATACAATGTACATGTATAATTTTGTTTTCAATTTCAGAATAATGGATCGCCATTCTGAAGCATGGACAGAAGAGAGATTGTAAATAGAAATCTGGCTGAACATAAGCTGTGTATTAGACTGTTTGCTGTTTTACGTCATTTTAAACACATGTTATAAATGAAATGACGGTTGATTTTTTCTTTGTGGTGGAGGCAGACCACCCAATTTTCCTGGGTAGAACCAGTACTGCACACCACCTGCCATCCGTACACCTCCCGCCATCCGTACACCTCCTGCCATCCCTACACCTCCCACCATCCGTACACCTCCCGCCATCCGTACAACTCCCAACACTTCCACTTTCAAGTCGAGCTCCCAGTGAGATTCGAACCCGCAGCAGTGAGAGGTGAAGGTTTACAACGCAACGTCGTGAAATTGTGTTTTTCATTCCTATATTTCTCAGGCAAACATGATTTCGGAGATTTTAATAGATTTAAGCGTCAAAATGATAATTGTAGTCAATGTTTTCTATATATTTTGTGCTTCCACTAAAACTGGAGTTAGTGTGTTGAAACATTTTTTCACTTTGACCCCATGATCTTTAAACAGTAAGTATCTTTATAGTTCATATAAAACAATCCGTGAATTCCAATAATTGATGAGTTATATAATATCCTAGATGGTAGGCCATATTTAGGTAAAATGTTGCAGAAACAATGAAGAATACAACTGACCTTTACATTTACGCACGGAATAGTAAACAAGAGGGCCAAGATGGCCCTATATCGATTACCGGAGTAATGGTCCATTATCAAACTTCTTAGAAAGCGTATGATCATAAACAATCTGTGCAAGTTTGGTTAAGATTGTCCAAGAAATGTGGCCTCTGTCGTTTACCAACATTGATATAAAGTCACTGACAAAGTTTGGTAAAGATCAAAGACAAAATGAAGGTGCTAGAGTGTAACCTCTGGGGCATGGCCAAATGTGACCCCAGGGCCACATGTAATATATGAGAGCTGTGTGCCTTGTGGTTTCAGAGAAGAAGATTTTTAAAAAAAAATCCTATACAAATCTATGTAAAACATTTGACCCCTGGGGCAGAGCCAAATGTGACCCCAGGGTCACCATTTTAAGAAACTTGGTAAAGGACCATAGGCTCATAGTAAATGCAAAATATTAAACCTCTGGCTCTTGCAGTTTGAGGGAAGAAGATTTTTTAAATTGTTCACTATACAAGTCTATGCAAAACTGTGAACCCCGGGGCGGGGCCAAATATGACCCCAGGGTCAACATTTGAACAAACTTGGTAAAGGACCATAATCTTATAGTAAATGCAAAATATTAAACCTCTGGCTCTTCTAGTTTTAGAGAAGAAGATTTTTGATTTTTTTCCCTATACATGTCAGTTTAAACAAGAGGGCCAAGATGGCCCTATATCGATCACCTGAGTAATTGTCCATTATCGAACTTCTTCGAAATCTTATGATCATATACAAACTGTGCAAGTTTGGTTAAGATTGTCCGTGAAATGTGGCCTCTGTTGTTTACCAACATTGATATAAAGACACTGACAAAGTTTGGTAAAGATCAAAGACAAAATGAAGGTGTAACCTCTGGGGCATAGCCAAATGTGACCCAAGGGCTACATGTAATATAGGAGAGCTGTGTGCCTTGTGGTTTCAGAAAGAGAAGATTTTTTAAGTTTTTCCCTATACAAGTCTATGTAAAACATATGACCCCTGGGGCAGAGCCGTCACCAGTTTAATAAACTTGGTAAAGGACCATAAGCGCATAGAAAATGCAAAATATTAAACCTCTGGCTCTTGCAGTTTCAGAGAAGAAGATTTTTTTAATTTTTCCATATACAAGTCTATGTTAAACTGTGATCGCGGGGGCGGGGCCAAATTTGACACCAGGGTCACCATTTGAACAAATTGGGTAAAGGATCATAAGCTTGTAGAAAATGCAAAATATTGAACATCTGGCTCAAGCAGTTCCAGAGAAGATTAGATTGTTTAAGTTTTTCCCTATACAAGTCTATGTAAAACATGTGACTCCTGGGGTGGAGTCAAATGTAACCCTAGCGTCACCATTTGAACAAACTTGGTAGAGGACTATAAGCTTATAGCAAATGCAAAATATTGAACATCTGGCTCAAGCAGTTTCGGAGAAGATTTTTTAAGTTTTTCCCTATACAAGACTATGTAAAACCTGTGACCCCTGGGGCGGGGCCAAATGTAACCCCAGTGTCACCATTAGAACAAACTTGGTAAAGGACCATAATCTTATAGTAAATGCAAAATGTTAAACCTCTGGCTCTTGTAGTTTCAGAGAAGAAGATTTTTTAAGTTTTTCCCTATACAAGTCTATGTAAAACTGTGACCACCGGGGCGGGGCCAAATGTGACCCCAGAGTCACCATTTGAACAAACCTGGTAAAGGACTATAATCTTATAGTAAATGCAAAATATTAAACCTCTGGCTCTTGTAGTTTCAGAGAAGAAGATTGTTTTCAGTTTTTGCCTATACAAGCCTATGTAAAACTGTGACCCCCGGGGTGGGGCCAAATGTGACCCCTGGGTCACCATTTGAACAAACTTGGTAGAGGACCATCAGCTTATAGCAAATGCAAAATATTAAACCTCTGGCTCTTGCAGTTTCAGAGAAGAAGATTTTTTAAATTTTTCCCTATACATGTCTATGCAAACCATGTGATCCTTGGGGCGGGGTCAAATGTGACCCGGGGGTCACCATTTGAATAAACTTGCTCAAGGACCATATACTTATAGTAAATGCAAAACATTAAACCTCTGGCTCTTGTAGTTTCCGAGAAGAAGATTTTTTATTTTGTTTTCCTATATAAGTCTATGTAAAACTGTGACCCCTCGGGGCGGGGACAAATTTGACCCCAGGGTCACCATTTTAACAAACTTAGTAGAGGACCATAAGCTGATGCTACATGTAATACATGAGAGCTCTGTGCCTTGTGGTTTCAGAGAAGAAGATTTTTTAAAGTTTTTTCCTATATGTCTATATGAAAAACATGCAAAATCTCAATATACAAACTTTGGATTCCTGGGGCACAGCCATTTTTGACCCCGGGGACTTTATTTGAACAAACTTGATAGTGTAGGCGTTGGCGATCATTTTAAAAGAAAAACTGTTGAAATCTGTCCTGCGGTTCTGGAGAAGAAGATTTTTTAAGGTTTTGACCATATATGGCAATGGCGGCCATCTTGGATGTCGCGCTGACCTAATTTTAACAAATCTAAAAAGCATTCATCTAAGGATCATCCACGTGAAGTTTAGTCAAAATTAGCCAAGCGGTTTCTGAGGAGAAGTCGTTTGAAGAAAAGTTAACGACGACGACGGACGACGGACGGACGACGGACGCAGAGTGATCCCAATAGATCACCTTGAGCCTTCGGCTCAGGTGATCTAAAAAGTTATTTAAACAAGAAATCCGCGGATTCACATGTATCGCCTAACGTGGGCGGGACTTAATGATGCTTAATGATGTAAATGTAACAATTAAAGTTATCTGCCCTTTGCTTGGATGGTCACATCCACATTTGCTTTTTGACACTTTGTGATGTACTATCCAAGAAACAACTATAAGCAAAGTTTGAAAGGTCTGATGCATAAAGTTTTTGAGAAAGTGACCTAAACGTAAATGTTGAAAGTAAAAATTATTGTTATCTGCCACTTGCTTGGAATGTCAAGGTCACATCCACATTTGCTTTGTCACATTGCAAGATACAACTATAAGCAAAGTTTGAAAGGTCTTAGTGCATGCAGTTTGTGAAAAAGTGACCTAAACGCCAAAGTTGAAGGTAAAAATTATAAGGTTATCTGCCCTTTGCTTGGAGGGCAGCTGTTGGAGGGTCAAGGTCACTTCCACATTTGCTTTGTCACGCTGCGATGTACCACCCAAGATACAACTATAAGCAAAGTTTAAAAGATCTAGTGTATACAGTTTGTGAGAAAATGACCTAAACCAAAACTTGAATGTTGACTCCTTCGCCTTTGTCGCCGCCGGAAAAGCAAACCTATGTCTCTTTGTTTCTTTGAAAAGGCGAGACAAAAAAATCCGGAAAAACGAGTGTGTATTATGATTCTGACCTTCCCTTTACTACAATACAATATATATATACATGTACAACACTCTCTTTTCTTCTCTCTATCCTTGTGCAGTGCTCCAGATAAGCTTTTCAGCACAATGCATGTTGTATGCATGATTTTTTTTTTACATTAAAAGCAAGTTTTAGACAAATGAAAATGTTAAATGTACAATGTTTACTCTTGAGCCATTACCATAAAAAATATTGCGTATTTTCTCTTCTCCTTACATATACATTCAACATTGCTCCTGTCTTTTTTAAAAGGCATTAATTTGTGTCAAACAACTGACAAATAGGCCATTTTCTTTTTCTTTCAAGCATGTAGTACTAGTAAAATTTTGCTGGATGCATTTGACCTCAAAATTCAATAAGCATCTATTGAGTATGACTGGACGCACTCTATTTTTCTAAACTGTGTACGCAGAATTAGGTTCTCAATATGTATTGGCGATTTTTTAATGTGTTTTTGTACACATTAATTTCCTTTTTTAAGTTACAAATTAATTCCATTTTTAATGCTTTTTTAATTATGCAGATACGCATCTTATCTGGAGCACTTCTCTTGTAATGAAAGCCAATGTATCTACCTACTTACTCTGTAATGTTTTTGTACACACTCTCTGCATCAATTTTCACTCCTACTGGTGGCTCCTTTGTTAATAACTGTAGTTCCTTTTGTAACCGCTTCTGAAATTTAGAAATTTTAAAATGTCTGTGTGCAACATATTTTGTAACTGCTTCTGAAATTCAGAAATGTTAAAATATCTGTGTGCAACACATTTTGTTACCGCTTCTGAAATTCAGAATTTTTTTAAAATGTTGTGTGCAACATGTATCTTGTTACTACTTCTGAAATTCAGAAATTTTAAAATGTCTGTGTGCAACATATTTTGTTACTACTTCTGAAATTCAGAAATTTTAAAATGTCTGTGTGTAACATATTGTAATCAAGAAACAATCATTAAAAGCAAAATTTTATTTTGAGACCTCTTCTATAAAATTTAAATATCTATATTTTTTTCCCATTATTTTCTCCAATGCAATACAAATTACTTGATGGAAACAAAAGCGGGTATATATATATATATATATATATATATATTATCAATATCTTGACTGTCCTTATGTACGTTCGTCTGCACGTTATTATGTCACACTGCTTGTAAACTCATTTTTCCTTCTTGTTTTACTACTATAAGGCCAAATAAAATTATATGTGTGGTTCCAGTTTCCCGATTGGTCCCATTTTTGGGAGCCGACCCTAAATATTTTTTTTTTTTTATAATGCCCTCTCCCCCTCACACAAAAAATAACCTTGTTTTTTATAAATACTTTTTTTCTTTGTTTTTGTCTTATATTAACATTTTTCCTATCTGTTCTGTATCTGACGATATCAACAAATATATACTGAAGTTAGTTTATTAGGTTAGCATGTGAAAAAATACAAAATATAAAGTAAAATATTTTTAGAAAATAAAATACTTTCCCTACCTTCTGGTTCCGTTTTTATTTAGCATGTAAAAGGAGACACACATATATATTTTCATTTGGCCTAAGGGATACAGTACATGTACCTATGCTCTATGGATTGAAAATTTGCAAAAGTTTGATTTTGGAATGTTCAATCGTCTCTTCGAGTCTGGTGCAAATAGGCATCCTATGTACTGGTAACAAGTCTTTACCAATTACAGTTATAAATGGACACAAGACGTATTACATGTACTGTATATACTGTCCGTAAGTAAGCAGATATTGAGCATAGCCAAATATCTGTGATTTTTAGTTAGTGAAATGTCTACATGAAAACATTAGCATTGACCCAGATAAGCCTGTAGTAATACATTTGTGTTTGAAAAAAATTAATGTGGGACCCACTTTATTTACATTTTCTGCTGATCACGACATCCATTAGAGCATTAGCTTTTATATATTGTCTCTCTTACGTAACACATATGGCCCTATTAGGACTTTTTAAAAAGAATTTCTGATTCACAAACAGCAGGCAATATCTCAGCAAAAAATGGAAAGGAATGTTTGAGGAATGATTGTTTCATTAAAAGAAGAATCATTTCTCTGTTTGAATAAATTAACATCATTTCTATCAATAGTTGCACCTTTGTGCACTTTTCATTTGTATAAACACGTTTACACTGAAATGCATACACATATGTAGAGTGTCATATATGTATGTAGCGTCTGCATAAACTTTTTGACAGATAACATTATATTGATAGCAGGGTTTTAAATTATGACAACTTTTTTTCTTTTATTGTTAGATTTTGATGTTTTAAACGAACGAGGCTATCCGCACGACTGTCGTGCCAATTATTTTCTTTATCAGCACGACCGCCGTGCCGATTCTTTTCTTAATCAGCACGACTGTCGTGGGAATAAAGAAAATAATCGGCACGACTATAGTATTGTTCTTCATCGGCACGACTGTAAACAGAAACGTAAAGTGTTGAGAGTTTCCAAGCTAAGTTACAAATTCGTGACGTATACAAAACAAATATAATACTTAGTGAACAGTCGTATTGTGTAAAAGTATGGGTAAACCGGGTAAATTGTGTTTTTGAATAAAAACAAGAACCCTGTACAGTATGTTCCGAAAGGTCCGTATAAGGATATATCTCAAATGGTATACAAGTAAATAACTTATACAGTATGTATAGAACATACTTGCCATTATGGCATATGGAATTCATATGAATTATACATAATAAAAACATTATAAGATCGTAAGGGTGTATGGGTGTGTGTGCGCGCAACGTGCGTTGATGGAACTTGCTGACATCTATATAAACTGGGACGATATAAAGACAGTGGGGTTTGCCAAATTGCCGTTCATCACCCCTGTCTTCCTACTTGATTCTGTCTTCCGTTTAAATAGTTTCATTTTACACATATATTCTCGGGAAATAGATATTTAGGTGGAAATATGGCAAACCAAATAAACACACAAGCTACGTGTGATTACAGTTAACAAGTTTATTGACCAATCAGCATATACATTAACTGAGATTAAAATTCAAAATAGTTCTAAACTATTGTGGGGATACAAGAGAAAAAGAGAAGGACATGTATAGAACATGCATATCCGTTATATGACGACAAAGCCTATAAGAAAAATTAATAATAGCTGTCGCAACATAATTATTTGCTATCTAGACCTTAACTCAGAAGTGACATTCTAATAAAACCGCCATCCCACCAACAACAGGCAAATTTTAACACAAAATTATTCTCCATGTGTTGAGGTCATAAAATAATTCATATGTACCGATTAAAAGCCTAGTTGATGTATACTTAAAATACATGTAAATAAGTATACGTGAAATGAATTTAGAGTTGATAACTCTTAATCCGACGCTCAGGATCTACGGTTTGGCCTGGCTGGTTAAAGCCGTTTATCTTGTATCTATAAAGTTAGGATTATCAAAATATGTAATTTATACCTCGTTTCAGTAGGTTTACAAATGTTGTACATTTGTAGTTAAATTTGGTCGTTGTTGGCGGTGTAGCTACTTTAAAAGCTGGAAGCCGTATGCTCGTATTGTAAGAAAGGGTTTGTTAATTCATTTATTAATTTACAACATATTGCAGATCTATAAGTTAATGCTGCAAAATGGTAAAGCGTGCATATGCTAATTAGTTTGGCATGATTATGTCATACACACGAAATTAACACTGTTAATCATGCAAAATTAAATACAAGAAAAGTCACTAGTAAGTAACAAATGCCACCGAAAATGTTTTCTTATGGGAATTCTTACATTGTACATTTGGCTTTTCCGCCAACAACAGGCAATTACCGCTCTTCCAAACTCTATCCATGTGTTGAGGTTATAAAATAATGCATATGTTCAGGGAGAAAGTATACTTACACAGTTCAGATTCGCAACATTGGTAAGTTACACATATACCTTATCGTTAGTAGGCTTAGAAACGAAGTACATTTGTATAGAAGTTCTCTGTTTTTGGCGGGATAGCGGTTTAAAAGGGACACATGGCAATCTTGATTTTTTAAAAACTGGCAGCCTTTTCTATTTTTTCTACATAAATTGCATTTGCTCAATCATTAATGTTAATTATAAGAATTGTATTAAGCCGTTTGTTTTTGCATATTATTAATTTTTGATATTATTGCATCGATATTAAAACTTATAGTATAATAAGACGAAATAGTGAATACTTAATAAAATTTGATTTATTTAAATGTACCCAGGGTAAAAGTAAAACTGATACTGGATATATAAATCGATACGCCCATTTCAAATACTTCAAGATTGCCGTGTGTCCCTTTGTTGTAGTACGGTATAGTCACGTCCCTTTAGTTACCCTACATTAAAATCTCTAATGTTTTGAAATCATCAAAGGAAATGTCACCGAGCATGCTACAACTAAGAGAGAGAGGAAGTTAGAGTACGGTCAATCTGAAGTCACAGTGTTACTAGTACACCAGGGCTGTACAAATAATTTTTTTAGCCACTAGTCCGGGACTAGTCACCCTGTCAAAAGTGACTTGTCCCAAAAAGATTGTGACTAGTCCCAAAATATGGACACAAGTCCTGAATTCTTTCGATTTCTCAATATGTTAAAACTGCGTCTTGCATACTCATTACAATTCATTATACACAGTAAAGGAAACAATCCTTATTTACTATTCAGACAATTAATGTATGTTTCAGCGGTATAGATTGTAGACTGCCATTGGGTGAAACAGTAGCAACAGTAAAAATCACATCTGCATTTTTAAATTTCAATATAGATATTGAGTTTCATATTACAGTTCAGATAATCATTTAATGGAGATAAAAAAAAAAAAGTCATAACTTTATATAGGTAAGGGGCTACAGATGAGATTCTTAACTTTATTACCATTTTTCCTAATGCAAAAAATAAATAACATGTGAATCAATATAAACATTTTATTTTTATGTTTTTGTCAACTACACCAGATGATTTTGACTTTTTGCTTGGCTGTGCATCACATTCTACATTTTTTCTCTTTTTATTTTTGCTTTCACTTTCGCTTTCATATTTTCCTTATTTTTAACACTGAAAAAGTTCAACAAACTCATGTTGAAATGTAAACATTAGCACTGCCAAATACGAAATCAAACTGAATATGTATATCAGTTCGTTTTGTTTTTATTTCATTTTTTGACAACTCAATTCTTCGAACGTAATTAGTACACTAACTATGTCTGTTACAATTATGCTCAACAATACACTGAGAAACAATAAAAAAATCACACCTACCATTTCATATCAAACATACTTCCATTATCAAACGTCCTTAGTTTCTCTACTCATCGAAAGATTGCCAACAAATCGGCCTGATTGCTAATTAATCAACGTGTTAGTAATATTGTTTCAGTGTATCGCCATTTTCAGCTCACCACGTGACGAACAGGTAATCACGCGACGAACATCTGATTTACCTGTAGTAGTCATTTCATTGGCTAGCGGGTCTGGATTAAAATAGATCGGGTCAATTGTTTGGATAATGTCGACAATGCCGACTGTCAATTAAAGTAATTTGGAGGCGGGAATTCCGGCGAATTTATTGTTGATAAAACTGCCCAGGGTAATCGCTGATTGCCACTGTGGATGCTAATTGCATTACATAAGCGAGTGCAATTAAAGGATTACGTTGAGAAGTGTGCTGGGGTTGTTTTATGACAGGTGGCCGGCATTGTTAATTGGACAAATCTGGGATCTGGGACTGAAATCTTTCAAACAGTGACACGCCCGACTTTCTCTTTTTTTAAAATTGGACTAGTCCAGGACTGAAATCTTTGAAAAAGTGAAACGCCCGACTTTGGTTTTGGACTAGTCCCGGGCGTCGGGCTATAGGATTTGTACAGCCCTGTACACCATGCTACAAAAAAAGATAGAGTCTGTCTCAGCTCGTTAGTTATTTAAACACCGCGATGGGCTACTAAACAAAGCAAACTATACACTAGGTTTCCTTAGATGAACATAATTTAAAACATTGCCCGATAAACAGTAAGACACAAGCGTACGTCTCTCTGGTACGATCTACTAGTGAGTTAAGAAAATTATAACGTCACTGGATCTACTTTTGGAACCTTACCGCTGTGGTAGAGTGTCGAACTTGAGATCGAGTGGTCGTGGGTTCGATCCTGACTGCGGCCACGTTATTTATCCTTGAGCAAGATAATTAATCCACATTGCTTAGTACTGGTTCTACCCAGGAAGCCATCGAGAGTGATTAATATAAGTTGCAAGAACTTGTTTCGCAATCGATGTAAAATAAATATGTTTAAACTAAGACATTATTGACCTTGAAACTTCCAAAGGAAACGGGTAGACAGACGTGAAACCTTCAAATTAGGGCAAAAAAGAAAAAGTCTTTTGAGGTACTTGATAAGAACAAACAATTTTATTTTATTGGTCTAAATCCCACGTAAACATAATATTACATGAAATTCAACACACATCGATACACTGGCGCAACAGTCGTGCGGATAAAGAATATTATACGCACGACCTTCGTGTCGATAAGGAAAATAATTGGCACGATGGTCGTGCCGATAGACATTACCGTTTTGAACAGCATTGTTTTTGTAAAAACTTAATCTTCCCATTGGTGTGTATGTCTTTGGGGAAAAACAAACTTTGTAAAAAAAAGCTTTGTCTTTCATAGTGCAGGTTTGTGCAAATTTTCTATTTCATTTGTCATTTTGTGGAAATAAAAGAACACAATTCTGTTATAAAATGCTGAACACAGAAATACCAACCAATATTTAATTTAGTACTGCTGTATTTTAAAAGTCTAAAAGCTTAAAACAATCGAAATCAATGATCTGTTAAGGATAAATAGCAATCAAATTGTGACAAATGTGTGTAGTTCTAAGAATTATAATTTACCTCCATAGAAGTCATGTTTACCTCATATGTTTACGTTTCGTTTCGCATTTTAATTAAATGATCTATTGAAGCTAAGGTTAACATGTTTTAACTTAATTTATATCTTAACATATTTTAAGTGTCAAATGGAAACAGTAGTCAACAAAACTATAGATCTTTAACGCTAAATGTTAGCAAACTTATAATTCGAAAATTCATCTAAAATTAAATGATTATACCGAAGTCAGAGACTGGTTTTATTAGATCTCTAATCATAAAACGCTTACCAATTGAGTGCTTTCCATATGCAGGTAAATTGCAAGCGTTTGAGATTTGAGATCAGTCTTTGACACGTAAATTGGTCAACAAATGTTACAATGTTAAAAAACATGGCACCGATGAACGTTAGAATAAATCCTCTCGGAGGAGCAGTTGTTTTTGTGGGATTATTAGTGATTTTCTTCTACGTATTTGGGCTTCCAGAGATCTTTACAAAATCAGATGAAAGAATAAGCATGAAAGAATTGTTGTCGGCTAGTATTGTTTTGGCACGACGCGGCGGAGATCTCGTTTTCAAAATCCGAAATGGTGACACGTTGCCGACTGCAGTGAAAGGAAAGACAAAAGAAGGTATCGATGAATATGTGTCCGCCGGAGACTTGGAGTCGCATAAAGCCATATTTTATGGCTTTGCTAAAGCATTCCCTGGGCTTAATGTAAATATAGTTTTTTTATATTTTGTTGGTAGTTTCAGATTGATATGCAGTAAATTCTTCCTGTTCCTTAATACTTAGCTGTGAGAAATTTGATCTTCTTCTTCTTTTAGTTGAGTGTAGAATCTCAGACTGAGTATTTTCATACTTGAGTGAGCATTATGGTTTTATATATATATGATCGTTTACTCATTTATTGGTGGTTACCAGTTATCAGTCAAAGCTCTAACCTTAAACAGTTACATTTTTCATAACCTGTGACTCAGGGGTCGAATTTCACAAATTTAGCCACTAGCTAAAAATATCCAGTGACTAAAAAATCTACTAGCTAAAATCGGTTCTCACTAGCATTTTTATTCAAGTAATAATGACATGTAAATTCTGTTTCAAAATAGTATTTTTGTATATATGTAAGACGTTTATTATGTGATAACTGACTATATACTAGACTGTCACTGTACAGTACTGTTTACTGCACTGTTTCATTTATTTGTTATAATTCATTATTGTGTTGATGATAAGGTAATTTTCCTGTATATGCTGTAATTCACAGTTTCATACACTGTATGAAACTGAATTGTGAACCTTACCTAATAATCACTTTCATACTATTTTCCCCGCGTTTGCTTGACTCCATCTCGTCATTTTGTCTTTTGAAAAACGAAGTGATTTTACGAGCAGACGATTCTGCCATGATAATTGATTGTGTACAGTCCCGAGTTATCTTACCGGAAGTTGATATCGATTCATTACGTATAGACGCTTGCACTAGTCTTGTTTACTGGATAAGCGTCAATCTGATACTGACTGCATTTACTTATTTTCGTTTGACATTGAAGTTAGGCAAATAATCATGTGGAATTGGAGAGAGGTTTGACTACATATTATGTCGTCGGATCATTTGTTGGTTCTGTCAGTCTGTCGTGGGTGATATTCAATAAAGTGTGTGCTATTTAATTCTACTCACAGAAAAAAGCAAGTGCTTGAAATTTTCAGTAGCAATCTGAAAAATCAACTCGCATTTTGCGAGTCCGCAAGAGCGAAATTCGACTCCTGGTGACTGTTATTAAAAAACCCAGTAAAACTGGGATAGTAACCAGAAGCAGTTACTACCACAAAATCATTCAAGTTTAGATGCATTCCATCTTCTGTACAGGAATTTTCCCTGTTTATATATAATTTTTTCCAGGTAGGGTGATTATTCAACTTTATAACCATGCAATAAAGTTCTATGAGCATCAATGAAAATCCAATGTGCAAAGCCTCTCAAGTTACCTACTGTTATGCATTAAAATTCATTAAAAATCATTTTGTAGGCACCAACATGACAATTAGTGAACAACAGCTAATTAGATCTTGATGAAGATGTATTTATCCTTAATAATAAGTATTCAGACATAAATAAATCATGCACATTTGGCAACTATTTCGATTTATAAGGAAATGATCTTGGTAACTGATTTAGGTTACAAATGGTTATTAGGGAAAAGTATCTGCTACGCTGAACCTAAGGGAGATAATAATTTGGCATTTTAATAACTTCCAGAAGTTATAAAACTTGTAACTGTTTAAGGTTAGAGCTCTGACTGGTTATTGGTGCAATTCGAAAATTCTGAATTTCTCAAGCACTTGTTAACCTATCGTCTACGTCCCTGTTTCGGTGACTTTTGTTTATCATGTTCCTTTTTTTTTATTGGACTTTATCAGTTTTGCGGTGTTTTGTGTAAACATTGAAACATCGCATCTGTCACCTTGAACCAAAAATTGTGCTTCGAACGAGTTATTAAATGCTTATTTTATGAATTTATCTAAAATCTTGCATTGACTGCTCCTCTAAATGGTCTTGAGGGGGCTGGCATGGCGCAGTCAGTAGCGCGGCGAATTTGTAACCAGAGGCCCCGTGTTCAATCCTCCATGGTGCCACTGAGTTTCGTCGGTGTGTTCCTGGGCAAGACACTTTCCCTTAGCCTCGTCCGTTGGATGGGGACGTAAACCGGGCGGTCTCGTGTATCGGTCTATCCTCCGAGCACGTTAAAGAACCATAGGAATCTATTCGATAATAAGAGTAGGGCACGGTTCCCGGATTCCTATGTATCCTTCCTCTCTTTCAGGGGCGGCTCTAAATAACCTATACTGTGTGGCTGAGCCCTTAAACAATATTCAATTCTAAATTGTCTTCTCAATACAATGCAGGTTGTCTCAGAAGAGCATGAAAAGCAACCTGTAGACTTTGCCAAGATAGCTGACATCGATAAACACCTTGCAGAAGTGGAAGCAAATGTTAAGTCAGACCAGAGTATACCCAAGAAAGAGATTACTGTGTGGATAGATCCTCTAGATGCTACACAGGAATACACTGAGAAGATAGATAAAGGTAAGGGCAAATCCCTGAATCTTCTTGTAGCCCTGGAACTGACAAAACCTATGCGTTAAAAGGGGATTCCTTCGAAGCAGCAAACACAAACAAGAGAGAAAAGAAGCAGATTTGGTATTATTGAGCCTGTAAATCGCTTGATCTTCTGCTAGTTCAGGGTCTGACATTCTCTTTTGAGCTGAGGCTATTGGACCTAATACAGATACAGTTAAACATGAGTCACTGGATCCTTAATGCTGGGTCTGACTTGACTTCTGTTTGAAACTATGGGCTTCTATACTTGACTAGATATAAACAATTCCATAAAGAATTCGACGGCGTGCCATCGCAAAATACCCACGTTTTCTTCACAGTTACACATGTCAATTCTCTTTAAAGGGACAATATCCGTAACATTCAGCCAATAAAACACAAACTAATTACATTGACGTTGACAAACATAACACAAACCATTATTGAATACTAAATAAATCCAAGATTGTTTGACGAAATTCAATAGCAGTACAAAAAAAGAAGTACCGCTTCGTGGGGTTTAACTCGTAACCCACACTAAAATTAAACTCCAAGTTTTAAATAATAAATCATTTGACATGCTGTGTATCTCTTTCATAGACAACTATTATACCAATTAATATGAAAAAAAAGAGTTATTTTTTTTATTTCTGGGACAATGTGCAGGCACGTGTCTACAGTGCCTATAGGCAGCTAGGCCTCTGGAAATGGATTCAGTCGCCAGCAGGTTTACCAAAGACTTAATAAAAATGGTACTAGTAGCTCCCTTACTCAGGCTTTTTTTCTGAAAAAGGGGAAGAGGCCCAGGCCCTTCAACAGGGGGGGAAAATGCGTGATTTTCAAGTTAGATGGGGGAAGAAATAATGGGATTTCGATATTTAGGGGGAACAGTGTATTAGGCAGAAATTGAAGATTGTGTGTGCAAATATGCCATAGAGTTAGAGGTATATTTTAGATAAACTGTTTTCTATAAATGTATCCCAAACAGAATAATGTTGAGAAAGAGGAGGAAATAATGTTCAGCAAAAAAATCCCCTTAAAATTATTTTTAAAATTATTTTACGGGGATTTTTTTCAGCCAAAGAGGAGAAAGAAGTAGTCTTGTTTTGCTAGGGGAAGGGACCGATATAAGGCCCCTGTTTATGAAGGAAACAAAGCCCTATTGCTTGAGGCTCAACACGTACAGGGTAGTGCTAGGACATGACGTAACTTATGTTTCAAAGGTCATGTATACAATTTAATTAATGATAGTTACCAATGCCAACGGTTATTCAGGGTCGGAACTTTGGTAGGATGGCGTCTGCTAATTCAGATGTCCGATGGCTATCAGTATTTCCCGAAATGTTCATCCGATTGTATTTATACACATATGTACCTTTATTCGAGGCGCATCCATCGGTTCTACCGATTGCTTGTATAAACTATAATACTGTTTCGATCATTTTTTCTGCAGACGGAACAAACATGCTTCATTTTGTAACGACAATGGTATGTGTGGCAGTGAATGGCCAGCCCACTATTGGAGTTATACACAAACCATTCGCAAATGACGGTAAAGGAGAAACCAGTACGTATTACACAGCTTGGTATATTTTAATGATGTACTACTCAAAACATGCTAAGAATCTTTTTCGCTGTCTTAATTTCTTGCTGAAATAAATAGCATTATTTCTATTTTACATGAAATTATTTAGGATAGTGTATGGTCATGTGATCGCATGACTTGATTCAAATTGTCAAATTGTTGAAGTATGAATGAAATTAATATCGTTATTGTGAATTAATTTCTAATAAAATTATATGAAAAAATAAAAGTGGTCCTTAGCAAATTTTGAGTAGTATATATCGGGTACATAGACAGACAGAAGTTGAATCTACAAGGTATCAGGGTTCTCAATAGACTTCAAAAGTGAAGAGTCATATGACCCTTGACTCAAAAATCCCAAGGGTCAAAATAGAAATGTCAAAAGTCAAATATAAATCAAACAAATCGAAGCGCCGTTTTATAAAACATCCTTTAATAACTTAATTTTTAGTGAATTCTGGAAATATTTTATTGCCTAGAAAGGTGTGCAAGGATATGCATTTGAACTTTAAATATTAAATGAACTTTAAATACTATTCCATTTTACAATAATGTGAAATTATGTCAAAAGTTTAAAGTTATATAAGGATGTGGAATAAATTGGGGTGCACATTTGTTACTATTATAAGTGAATTGGTAACACAAGCTCTGCACCAAAAATTGTAAGTTTGGAACATTACGCAAGAAAATAAAGGGCAGTGTATCTTTATTCTATATTTAAGTCTCAAGAAATCTCATTTCATTTATTTCAAAATATAATTCTCTTGTTCAGTACAATCTTTAATCTCAATGTTTTCAACCCACGTAAATTCATTTTTCCACTCTTAACTTAACTTTTCTAACAATCTTAGACGATTATATTTTCCTTTTCTGAATTGATTTTCTGCTTCTTCGGAGTCTGAGGGTCGAAAACAGGTATTGGATTGATGCTTGGAAGCAAATATATGCGCGTCATAAAAACGCACAGTTGGTTAATTAGCTGCATCAGAATTGAGTCAGATTGAATTTACATGCTTCAAAACGCGTGTGTATGCGTCTATTGAGAACCCTGGGTATGATCTACAAGGTACTGTAGATAATGATTCTTCACTTACTTGATTTTCAAAGAATTCATGAAACAATCTAAAATAGTTATGGATATCAATTTTTTTTATGCAAATTGTTTACTGGTTTCCATTTATAAAAAAAAACAAAAAAAAACATTGCTACTGCAACCATCAACAGCAATTTTTTTACAAGAAGTCCTGTTATATACAGAAGGATTTAAAAGAAGATTGCCTGGCGCATATTTTATTCCAAGTGTCTTGTATTTATTTTATTATTATTATAAAAAAAAGCATTGTGTTGAACTTTTGCGCTATTTCTCATCACATTATTTAGGTCAGATACGGTTTTGAGAAGGACCTCATATGCATGAATAGAATTTGGAAACATGAGTAGAACCGGCAAAGGCTCCATCCTTCCGCCAGTAAATGGCTTAACTTCATCTCAGTTGGTGTGCTTAAACTCATGACTGTAGCATGAGAGGTCTGATCTTCAGGCAGCATCTTGCATTTTGATATAATTTTATTTCAGCGTGGGCATGGGTTGCATATGGCCAGTCTACAAATCTTCTGAAAGTTGATGAGAGAGAAAAAGGTTTCGCGGAGGCACATAGAATCATTGTATCGAGATCTCACGCGGGGACAGTGGAACCATTGGCCAAAGAGGCACTGGGTAACGTTAAGGTGACCCCAGCTGGTGGTGCAGGTAGGGCTTTAGGGATTTCATGTTGAGTCTTTCACCAGATACCCAGGCAGATGTTATTGAAATAACTTGGCACAAATGCTCACCACAACCAAATGAGGTGTCGTGCACAAATCCAGGTCCATGGCTTCAAGGTCATACTTAGAGGTCAAAGGACACTTCCGGGGCATTTATCACTTACAGTGATATTTCTTGTTGTTTAAGTTTCATAAGGATGGGGGGAATACATTTTTTGTTATATCTCCACATTACCGTGTCCGATCTTCATCAAACTTTAACAGCATCTTACTCCCATTAACCACTGACCATAACCTGAAAACTAGGTCACTGTGACCTACTTTCTCCAAAATATACCTTCTTGGCAGGGTGGTGGGGGCAGGAAATATTTTGTTTTGTTATATGTCCACATTACCGTGTCCGATCTTCATCAAACCACTGACCATACCCTGAAAACTAGGTCATTGTGACCTACAACTAGGTCACTGTAACCTACTTTATCCAAAATATACCTTTTTATGCCCCCGAATGGTGGCATATAGTAATCGCACTGTCTGTCCGTTCGTCTGTACACTCGTGTCCGCTTCATAACTCCGACAATAATTGATGGATTTTCAAATAATTTTGCACAATTGCTCACCACAACAAGACGTGTCGCGCTCAAAAACCAGGTCCGTGGCTCCAAAGTCAAGGTCACACTTAGAGGTCAAAATCATTTCATCTGTACACTCGTGTGCGCTTCATAACTCTGACAATAATGGATGGATTTTCAAATAACTTCGCACAATTGCTCACCACAACAAGACGACGTGTCACGCATGCACAAAATCCAGGTCCGTGGCCTCAAGGTCACACTTAAAGATCCAAGTTCAAAATCTGTTTGTCTATACAATCGTCTCAACTTCATAACTCCGTGGCTCCAAAGTCAAGGTCACACTTAGAGGTCAAAGGTCAAAATCATTTCATCTGTACACTCGTGTGCGCTTCATAACTCTGACAATAATGGATGGATTTTCAAATTACTTCGCACAATTGCTCACCACAAGACGTCATGCCGCGATTTTTATTTTTTATTTTTTTTTATTTTTTTTTTATTTTTGTTCGTTTGATTTTTTTTTTTTTTTTTTTTTTGAATATATCTGTTGGTTTCATAATGCTCCAAGGTCAAGGTCACACTTACAGGTCACTTCGGGGGCATTTGTCACTTATTGTGACATTTCTTGTTCTTTAAGTTTCGGGTGGGGTGGGGGTGTCAGGAAATAGAGTTTTTGTTATATCTCTGCTACCTACTAAAAGCTCTATTAAATAGTTTCACAAAACACACAGGCACTTATCTTTCACATTTTCGAAAACCCGGCTTTAACCCCTCCAGGCATTTATTCCCGCCTCCCCCCCAACCAAAAAAGGGGAGGTGAACAACTAGACCATGACACAAACATTCCTGCCAAGTTTCGAGTTTGTAGTGCCAGCTGTTCTTGGGTTATCTTGAAGACAAGATTTCGAGACCGACTGACAGACAGACCGACCGACATTTGCAAAGTAATATGCGAAGAAGGGGGGCATAATTAACCAAAAAGGTTTTGATAAATTCAGTATCTTTGGCTCCAACAAAAGTGATCCTTATTTGCACCAGGCCTTTTATTTATTATTTGAATAATTGTTTGACTAGCCCATTGGAATACCCAGACCCAAACATTTGCTAGCCATGAGGCAGCATTTTCACTAGCTTCTGGCTACCAGACTAGTGCTAATTTTGGACTAGTACTAATTTCGAGCCCTGCTATATCAATTTTTAGCTCTACTGATCAGAGATCAGCAGAGCTTATGCCGTGGTGCGGCGTCCGTCGTCTGTCTGTCCGTAAACTTTTTTTTGTAGCAACTACTCCTCTCAAACTACTGAATGGATTTTCATGAAACTTTACAGAAATGTTACCCATGAAGTCTAGTTGATCCTAGCAAAAATACATGTTGATGTGAAATCCAAGATGGCCGCCAGATCTAAAAATAGGTTTTTAGCTCTACTGATCAGAGATCAGCAGAGCTTATGCCGTGGTGCGGCGTCCGTCTGTCCGTCTGTCCGTCCGTCTGTCCGTTAACTTTTATTTGTAGCGACTACTCCTCTGAAACTACTGGATGGATATTCATAAAACTTTACAAAAATGTTGCCCATGAAGTCTAGTTGATCCTAGCAAAAATTCATGTTGATGTGAAATCCAAGATGGCCGCCAAAGCTAAAAATAGATTTTTTAAATACAAGTTTGTAGCGACTACTTCTTGAAAACTATAATTGATATTGATATGGGACTTTTTCTAAAATGATCAGCATGACATGATGTTGGTCCTTGTCGAAAATCGTTTTGATTTGACGATAAACATGGCTGCCAGCGGCCATCTTTGTTTACATAGAGTTATATAATGAAAACTTGTAGCGACTACTCCTCTGAAACTACTTGACGGATTGTCATGAAACTTCACAGGAATGTTGCTCTTGATGTCTAATTGATCCTAGCAAAATTTCAGGTCGGCCGGAAATTCAAGATGGCCGCCACGGCTAAAAATAGATTTTTAAAAAATAAGTTTGTAGCGACTACTTCTTGAAAACTATAAGTGATATTGATATGGGACTTTTTCTAAAATGATCAGCATGACATGATGTAGATCCTTGTGGAAAATTATTTTGATTCGACGTTAAACATGGCTGCCAGTGGCCATCTTTGGTTACATAGAGTTATATAGTAAAAACTTGTAGCGACTACTCCTCTGAAACTACTTGACGGATGTTCATGAAACTTCACAGGAATGTTGCTCTTGATGTCTAGTTGATCCTAGAAAAATTTCAGGTCGGCCGGAAATTCAAGATGGCCGCCACAGTTAAAAATAGATTTTTAAAACATAAGTTTGTAGCGACTACTTCTTGAAAACTATAAGAGATATTGATATGGGACTTTTTCTAAAATGATCAGCATGACATGATGGTTATCTGAGTCGAACATTATTTTGATTCGACGTTAAACATGGCTGTCAGTGGCCATCTTTGTTTACATAGAGTTATATAATGAAAACTTGTAGCGACTACTCCTCTGAAACTACTTGACGGATTTTCATGAAACTTCACAGGAATGTTGCTCTTGATGTCTTATTGATCCTAGCAAAATTTCAGGTCGGCCGGAAATTCAAGATGACCACCACAGCTAAAAACAGATTTTCAAAAAAACAGTTTGTAGCGACTACTTCCTGAAATCAAAATCGATCAGTAGAGCTTCAAGGTCATTGACCTCTTGTTAAAAACAAGTTTGTAGCGACTACTTCTTGAAAACTATAAGTGATATTGTTATGGGACTTTTTCTAAAATGATCAGCATGACATGGTGTTGGTCCTTGTCGAAAATCGTTTTGATTCAGCGTTAAACATGGCTGCCAGCGGCCATCTTTGTTTACATAGAGTTATAAAATGAAAACTTGTAGCGACTACTCCTCTGAAACTACTCGACGGATTTTCATGAAACTTCACAGGAATGTTGCTCTTGATGTCTAATTGATCCTAGCAAAATTTCAGGTCGGCCGGAAATTCAAGATGGCCGCCACGGCTAAAAATAAATTTTCAAAATACAAGTTTGTAGCGACTACTTCTTGAAAACTATAAGTGATATTGATATGGGACTCTTTCTAAAATGATCAGCATGACATGATGTTGGTCCTTGTCAAAAAATGTTTTGATTCAACGTTTAACATGGCTGCCAGCGGCCATCTTTGTTTACCGGTACATAGAGTTATATAGTAAAAAATTGTAGCGACTACTCCTTTGAAACTACTTGGCGGATTTTCATGAAACTTTACAGGAATGTTGCTCTAAATGTCTAATTGGTCCTAGCAAAATTTCAGATCCTCCAGAAATTCAAAATGGCCACCACAGCTAAAAATAGATTTTTAAAAAACAAGTTTGTAGCGACTACGTCTTGAAAACTATAAGTGATATTGATATGGGACTTTTTGTAAAATGATCAGCATGACATGATGGTTATCAGAGTCAAACATTATTTTGATTCGACGTTAAACATGGCTGCCAGTGGCCATCTTTGTTTACATAGAGTTATATGATGAAAACTTGTAGCGACTACTCCTCCAAAACTACTCGACGGATTTTCATGAAACTTCACAGGAATGTTGCTCTTGATGTCTAATTGATCCTAGCACTATTTCAGTTCAGCCGGAAATTCAAGATGGCTGCCATGGCTAAAAATAGAATTTCAAAATACAAGTTTGTAGCGTCTACTTCTTGAAAACTATAAGTGATATTGATATGGGACTTTTTCTCAAATGATCAGCATGACATGATGTTAGTCCTTGTCAAAAATCGTTTTGATTTGATATTAAACATGGCTGTCAGCAGCCAACTTTCTTTACATAGAGTTATATTATGAAAACTTGTAGCGACTATTCTTCTGAAATTTCTTGACGGATTTTCATGAAACTTCACAGGAATGTTGCTCTTGATGTCTAATTGATCCTAGGAAAATTTCAGGTCGGCCGGAAATTCAAGATGGCCGCCACGGCTAAAAATAATATTTCAAAAAATAAGTCTGTAGCGACTACTTCCTGAAATCAAAATCAATCAGTAGAGCTTCAAGGTCACTGACCTCTTGTTATATTATAACATTATGCGTGTGTTTTATATTTCCAGGTTACAAAACTCTTGAAGTTATTAAAGGCCAGCAAGATGCGTACATACATTCAACATTGATTAAAAAGTGGGACATATGTGCGGGAAATGCCATATTAAGTTCTTTAGATGGTAAAATGACGACTTTAGAAGGTAAATACATAGATTATTCCTCCGGTGACCTTCCTAAAAACGAGGGTGGACTCCTGGCGACAGTTTATAACCATGATGTATATTTAGACAAATTAGCCAAGAAGTTGAAGTAGGAGTAAAGAAAGAGGTTAATTAAGTATAGTATTAAATTCATATACCATATTCTTTCTGTTTTCGCTGCAACACCCCTATGCGCCCCTGGGTTGGGGTTGCATGTTCCAAAAGGGGGCATTTGTTTAGGACCAAATCAGCAGTTGCCATGCAGATCAAACTTATTAATGTGCTTAATAATATGAATAAAATATTGTTTTTTAAAGTGGAAGCAATATGATTAGGGGGACAGGTGTGTGTGTGGGGGTGGAGTGTGGGGACAGGGTCTATAAGAAAGAATTTGATATGTAATTATAAAAACAGTATTTATCCAAACAATTGTATAAAAATGAAAAGAAATAATCATTATATTTTACCCTGTTTTACAATATACTGTAAATAAATGGAATGTGTGATTTTACATTCCTGTTTTAAAGTTTAACAATTTTTACATTAGCTCAGACACCTTAAAGGGACAATGTCGGTAACTTTTAGCTTATAAAACACACACTAATTACGTTCACAAACATTACACACTAAACATTATTGAATATTTACTAATTAAATGCAAGATTGTAAAACGGAATTCAATCGCAGTGCAAAAAAAGAAGTGCCGCTTTGTGCGTTTGAACGCGCAGCCCAAACTAAAATTACACTCTTGGGTAATAATAGTGAGCGCGAGATAGTCGACGTCCCTCCTGACTGAGCTAAGCGGGCTACACGTATTACGCAATACATACTATATATAAAAATTAATGCGCTAATGGCAGTCACGTGATCTGCAGAAAAGGTAAATAATGTGGGTCCCACATTATTTACAAATAATAAAACTTGTTTTTTTCAAATTCACGATTGTATTACAACATACTTCTTTGGGTCTATACTCAAGTTTTCATGTATACATTTCACTGAATGAAAGTGGTTATGCTCAATATCTGCTTACTTACGGACAGTGTCCCTTTAAAGTGAGGTAACTGGTTTAACATGAATTACATATGTGAGGATTCAAAGATTTTATGGTGTTTATAAAAATGCATTTTATTGAATTTGTATCTGGGATATTTACATGTAGCTGTGCCAGTTCTGTGTTATACCGTGTTTTCCCTAATAACAGCACCTCCCCTTATAGAAGCACCCTAAACTCACTCGACCCTCCTTTTTAAAAAAATATTCTTTATAAAAAAAATCGCAAAAATTAGAAAGAAATATATATATTTTTTCAAAATTCAGTACATTTAATTTTTGATATGTTGTATCCAATTTTTTTTTCTTCTGTAAACTTGATGAAAAATTAATATTTAAATTTTATAAGGGTTCCCCTTATCATTTTGCATAGTGCCCAGGTGCTACTGTTAGGGTAAATACGGCAGTTACTTATATGTATGAACAAACTTTGCTCAAACTGAGTCGACTAAAACTGAGTTTGTAGCAAATTTTACATTGTGTCTAGATACTACATAAAAAATAAGTGCAATTTTTGTTTTAAATTTATAACTGATATAAAACTAGATGAAGCAAAGTTGTGCATGTGATGTTTTTTTTTCTGAATGTTTTCAGAGAAAATAAGGAGATTTTGGGAGATTATTTTTCTCTACCCATATATGCTTTTGTTAATTTCTTGAGAGTCAAATGAATGAAAATTTGAAAAAATAAGTAATAGATAGAGTCTGGTCTCAGCGAGTTGGCTTATTTAAACACCGAGATGGGCATAGCCCATCGAGTTGTTTAAATAACCAACGAGCTGAGACAGACTCTATCTTTTTTGTAGCATGGTGTACTTAGTAACACTGTGACGTCATAGTGACCGTACTCTAAATTCCAATATCCGGTAGTTGTAGTACGGTTTAGCCACGCCCCTTTAGTTACTCTTAAATTAAACGATTTAATTCTCTCCATTCATCAAAGGAAATGTCACCGACCATGCTACAACAATTTTTAAGTTTATTTTATGACTACATTACCATAGGCTCGTCGTGACTGTTAGAAAATATGTACCATAATCACAACTACATGTAACATGGTAATCGTTCTAGACATAGACAAATGGAGGATAACTTACTCAAAAAATAATGGCAACTTTTGATGCCACTGAAGGGAGGCATATAGTAATCGCACCATCCCTCCGTTCGTCCTTCCGTATGAAACAATCATGTCTCAGCCATAACTTTGAAAGAACTGAGGGAATTACCATGGAACTTCACACAAATGTGAACCACAATGAGAAAATGTGTCATGTACAAGAATCGGGTCCGTACCTCAAAGTTCAAGCTGGCGTGGCGCAGTCGGTAGCGCGGCGGATTTGTAACCGGAGGCCCCGGGTTCAATCCTCTTTGGTGCCACTGAGTTTCGTCGGTGTGTTCTTGGGCAAGACACTTTTCCTTAGCCTCGTCCGTCGGATGGGGACTAAACCGGGCGGTCCCATGTATCAGTCTATCCTCCGAGTACGTTAAAGAACCATAGGAATCTATTCGATAATAAGAGTAGGGCACGGTTCCCGCATTCCTATGTATCCTTCCCCTCTCTCTGGGGCGGCTCTATATAACCTATACTGTGTTGATGAGCCGTTAAACAACATTCAATTCAATGTTCAAGGTCACACTTGGAGGTCAAAGGTCGTCAAACTTTTCGGGGGCATTTGTCATTTCTTGGTGACATTTCTTGTATATATTTGATCCGCTTACAGTGGAAGGGTAATCTGGTAAAATTTCCTCATAAAGTTTTTTTTCTTTGTGAGTCGATGAGTGGTTTATAAAACAACCCATGCACGTAAAGTGTACAAGTTCACTTATGATAAATGGCCTTAATAACACAGTGGATAAGGCATTGTCCCTTTGGAGCTTCAGAACTCTGCCCAGCAGGCAATACAATGTCTGATGTATAGGCTCATCCTTCATCTTATCTCCCTCTGAGGTTGCTATCACTATACAGCATAACATGATTGTGTTGGTGGGATGTAATTGTTTTTATTTATAAGACTTGTATGTATATTTGTGGGCAGTAGATGTAGAGATTTTTCATGTAATATTTAAGGGTCTCATTTTGTGTTATTACCAATGATTATGATGTTGAAAAAAGGGCATTGTACAATATTATCATTTAGTGTTATTACTGCATGGTATAACCTATATTTGAAATGCGTATAATGCTTTGTTATACGCATGTGAGGTCTATGCAAGAATACTATGTATTCATTTAGTGTAGTTTGGAGTGTCTACAATAGAATTTGCAGCAGTTCTGCAGTTCTGCAGGTGAGAAGGTTCTAGGCCCATTCTCCATATTTCATCTCGATGTACATGGAGGATCAGCCTGGCATGTTCATGCCTGTTAAGCGCCATATAACCTTTCATGTGTTGGTGCGCCTTAAAACCCAATTCAAAAAAAAAAAAATGTATGTATTCTTTAAGTGTATTTTTGTGTCACCTGCGTAGCATGGGAGAAACTTAGGGATCACTTTGTCAGTCATCTGTTGTCCGTCAATCACACTGCAATGTAACTTTGACCATAACTTGAAAAGTATCTGACCTAAGTTAAGAAAACTTTACACAGATTTTCATGGTAACCCAAGGAATGTTGTTACACATGTCCAATAACTCTGACTCTCATTTTATCAGGGTTATGCCCCCTTTGTAACCTGCAACCTAACCCAGCTCATAACTGGTCATAACTTAAGAAGTATTTGATCTGTGTTGTAATAAAGACACGGCAGGCAACAAAAGTGTTTTAGAACTCTATGTGGTTCTATGCGAGTCTAGTTAGTGATATACTGATTAATTGATAGTAACAAATCATCAGTTAATAAGGCGTTCGATTATGATGATCAATTATGGAAGTCTATTATCGATCATCGTTAAAATGTAAAAATGCACTTGAATTAATGTTAAAAATAGAAAGAAACATTTTTATCCAGAAGACAACAGTTAGGAAATACACTTGTAAAAATGTGCATCTACACGAATAAACACATTTGTATCAATTAGAATTATTTTGCTCATTAAAATGAAATAAAAACTGCATAATAAACAAGACAGGGAAAGAATACATATTTAATCAGAAATTATTCTTAGTTCAAGGTCTGAAACTCAGATTAACAAGCACATGTTATACTTCATATTGACTAACCGATTATAACCGATGATTAATCGGTTACTTCCTACCGATTGCAAACGATGATCAGTTGTAAATTTCAGCCGATTGCCCGTCACTAGGTCAAGTTGACCAAGAATTTCACTAACTCTGTTGCACCAGCGGTTGTAAAGTTTCTGAATCCATGCCTCATGTTATTATCACATTGTGTAAATGAGGAATGGATTTAGAGGTTCCTGTTCATTTTGGCGCCATATAACTTGCAATGTGTTGCGTTGCCATACAACCAAAATTCATTTCAAATGAATCCAGTCCTTTTAGATGAAAATATACCATGCATATCACGATTTGTACATAAGAAAACTAGCAATTATTTCCGGAAAAATGTTTTCAACTAGATGACTTTTCACACTGTATAATTTGTTGGAGATTAAATACTTGTATGACATCATGAAAACTGTCTCAGCATAACAGGTGTATGCAGCATTGAAAATGTACTTGGTACCTCTAAAATTGTCAATGCATGATGTACATGTATAATAATGTTTCAATTTGTTTGTAATGCATATAAAAAATAATTATATTAATATGTTCAAATATATGTGAGGGATTTTATATATTGCTATTTTATTGTTTTACGCATAATACATGTGTCCTTGTGGGTCAGATTGTAGTCAGTAGTTGGTAGAAAATATGGTGACATTAACTGCAGAATGTGACAATTGTATAATAATGAAATCTATTAAAGGGACATTTGGCAAACTTTAAGTGTTTATCAAGCACTGGAATTAGCGTCTCACTTTATTTGTCCGTATCGTTTTGACTTTAAACCCGCTTGCATATAAGTAAATAAAATTTGAGTTTTTATTTTTTTGTCGTATTCATTCTTGAATGAACTCTGTTATGCAAAGATCTTCTTTTGGGAATTTTACTCTCCCTATAAATAGAAGTTTCCAAATTTAGTGTATTCCTCCACCGTTCTTGGAAAACAAAAACCTAAAAAAAGAAGATTTTTTTTTTTCAAGTGAACACAGATTATACATTAAACGGACTCATGGTAATCTTAAGTTTTATTTAAACACTAAAATTTGCTCCTCGATTTACTTATCCTGCATCATTTTGAATTTAAAACTGCTTGCATATAATTAAATAAAAAATTGCGATTTCTATTTTCTTCACTATTTTACCAAATGTTTATATATATTATTGGTGCAATGTTATAAAAAGTTAGTAATATGTAAAAACAATTTGCTTTGAAATATTCTAACAATTAATATTAATGATTGAACAAATGCCAGTTAAGAAAAAAACTAACAGGACGCCGTCAGTTTTTAAAAAATCAAGCTTGCCGTGTGTCCCTTTAATTTTTTTTTAGGCTTTCATAAAATGAAATTGACGGGCATGCTACATATTTATGTTGCAACTTCCTTACTATTGATAATAACAAATATAAGTGAAATAATCTATCATTGTATTTTAAAAGGGTTGATGCACTATTTTCAAACACAATTTATTTAAAAGGGCTCTGAAAAACTTTAAAAAAAGAGTTGTGACCTATTGAAAACTTTCAAACAACATAAACGGAGGCTGCCATCTTTGAACGATGACATCATCGCGCCTTTTTTTACCATATATGGCATATTGACAAAATGTCTTTTAAAGCAAAAAAATCACCGCTAATTGATTAAATATACAGATGTAAAATGTATAAATTGTAGGCTTATTTTCCATTGGCAGTGATTTTCTTTACTTTAAAAGAAATTTTGTCAATATGCCATATATAATAAAAAGGTGCGATGACGTCAACGTTCAAAGATGACCGCCTCCATTTACGTTTCCTTGCAAATTTTCAATAGGTCATATCTCCTTTATTTTTCATGGCATTTTGATAATTCTTTCAGCTTTTTTTCAAGTTGTTCAGAGCACTTTACAATAAACCTGTTTGAAAATAGTGCATCAATCCCTTTAATAGTTAAATCGTAGTACCGGTGTGTAGATGTTTGTGACAATTTCCTATCCACAAGTTTTATGCTTTAGTACTAGATTAGAAATGGTCATTAAATATAATAAAAACAATTGTTCCATTCTAAATTAGTTGTCCAGATTACATGTGTCAAGTAATGAGATGCTGTTGTGTTTGTGAACACGGTTTCTGTTTTAATATAGGATTTGCGAAAATTCTTAGTTTTGAACTGTGATATATTTTTGTGAAATGTTTAATCTCGAATTATTTCTTCTACAGCCCCGTGTGGTTCCGGGGCCCCGTTTGGTTACGTGGCAAAGAATAGAGTCACTGCAGATCCCGTTGGCGGGGTAGGCAGAGGGCTAGAACCCCCACTCCAAATTTATGTTCATTTTATCATTTTTTGCTCATGCTCATTAAAGGTCTTCATCATGACCACTGCATTGTTTCAGGTGCCATCTCATTCAGATCACTAGAGCAGTACTCTACTGACAATATAGCCGGCTGTGTTGTTGGCAATAGTTTGTACGATTATGTACTCTACTGACAATATAGCCAGCTGTGTTGTTGGTAATAGTTTGTACGATTACATACTCTACTGACAATATAGCCAGCTGTGCTGTTGATAATAGTTTGTATGATTAAGTACTCTACTGACATAGCCAGCTGTGTTGTTGGCAATAGTTTGTACGATTATGTACTCTACTGACAATATAGCCAGCTGTGTTGATGGTAATAGTTTGTACGATTACATACTCTACTGACAATATAGCCAGCTGTGCTGTTGATAATAGTTTGTATGATTAAGTACTCTACTGACAATATAGCCAGCTGTGTTGTTGGTAATAGTTTGTACGATTACATACTCTACTGACAATATAGCCAGCTGTGTTGCTGATAATAGTTATGATTATGTACTCTACTGACAATATAGCAAACCTTCGCCTCTCAACGCTGCGGGCTGGAATCCCACTGGGAGCTCGACTTGTAAGTGTCGATTCTTACGGATTGTGGGAGGTGTACAGTACTGGTTCTACCCAGGAAAAGTGGGTAGTCTCCCTCCACCACAAAAAATCAACCGTCATATATATCCTTACATGTGTTGAAAATGACGTAAAACACGATACAAACAAAACAGAACAATCATCACAATATGTTACTGATCATGTAGCCGGGTGGCAATGGCAGTTTAGATGTATACTTTATTATTAAAATAAAACAACTAATTATTAAAGTAACTGCAAATATGTTCACAATTAAAAAAAAGAAAGAACAAGAATTTATCGAGGAGAAAAAAGTCTTTGTAGCTTTATAATGTTTGTTGTAAAGAAGATATTAAATGCCTTTGAACAATATCTGTATGGTAAATCGTAGACAAAAAGTTATTTAAATCACATAACTCCAAACAGGTTTCTCTGATATTAATGTTTTAAATTTTAAATTAATTATATGCAGGTGTCATTATTTACTTACTCCAAGGTGGGTGGGGGAGGAACAGTTACAAGCATATGTGAGAAATATGGCTATGATATAATGAGAAATGCTTTGATGTATTAACGAATGCTTGAGCATATGTTTGCTATAGTTTTGTTTCATGTTCATGCCTACATTTCTCAGCTTCGAAGGTGTAGTGTGGCTTAAAGGGACATACCTCACGACGTTTTGTTTTTAGCTCTATTGATCAGAGATCAGCAGAGCTTATGCCGTGGTGCGGCGTCCGTCGTCTGTCCGTCCGTCTGTCTGTCCGTAAACTTTTTTTTGTAGCGACTTCTCCTCTGAAACTACTGAATGGATTTTCATGAAACTTTACAGATATGTTGCCCATGAAGTCTAGTTGATTCTAGCAAAAATTCATGTTGATGTGAAATCCAAGATGGCCGCGAGATCTAAAAATAGGTTTTTAAAAAACAAGTTTGTAGCGACTTCTTCATGAAAACTATAAGTGATATTGATATGGGACTTTTTCTAAAATGATCAGCATGACATGATGTTGGTCCTTGTCGAAAATCGTTTTGATTCGACGTTAAACATGGCTGCCAGCGGCCATCTTTGTTTACATAGAGTTATATAATGAAAACTTGTAGCAACTATTCCTCTGAAACTACTTGACGGATTTTCATGAAACTTCACAGGAATGTTGCTCTTGATGTCTAATTGATCCTAGCAACATTTCAGGTCGGCCGGAAATTCAAGATGGCCGCCACGGCTAAAAATAAATTTTCAAAATACAAGTTTGTAGCGACTACTTCTTGAAAACTGTAAGTGATATTGATATGGGACTTTTTCTAAAATGATCAGCATGACATGATGTTGGTCCTTGTCAAAAGTCGTTTTGATTCAACGTTAAACATGGCTGCCAGAGGCCATCTTTGTTTACATAGAGTTATATAGTAAAAACTTGTAGCGACTACTCCTTTGAAACTACTTGACAGATTTTCATGAAACTTTACAGGAATATTGCTCTTAATGTCTAATTGATCCTAGCAAAATTTCAGATCGGCCGGAAATTCAAGATGGCCGCCACAGCTAAAAATAGATTTTTAAAAAAGAAGTTTGTAGCGACTACGTCTTGAAAACTATAAGTGATATTGATATGGGACTTTTTGTAAAATGATCAGCATGACATGATGGTTATAAGGGTCAAACATTATTTTGATTCGACGTTAAACATGGCTGCCAGTGGCCATCTTTGTTTACATAGAGTTATATAATGAAAACTTGTAGCGACTACTCCTCTGAAACTGCTTGACGGATTTTCATGAAACTTCACAGGAATGTTGCTCTTGATGTCTAATTGATCCTAGCAAAATTTCAGGTCGCCCGGAAATTCAAGATGGCTGCCATGGCTAAAAATAGATTTTCAAAATACAAGTTTGTAGCGACTACTACTTGAAAACTATAGTGATATTGATATTGGACTTTTTGTAAAATGATCAGCATGACATGATGTTGGTCCTTGTCAAAAATTGTTTTGATTCAACGTTAAACATGGCTGCCAGCAGCCATCTTTGTTTACATAGAGTTATATAGTAAAAACTTGTAGCGACTAATCCTTTGAAACTACTTGGCAGATTTTCATGAAACTTTACAGGAATGTTGCTCTTAATGTTTAATTGATCCTAGCAAAATTTCAGATCGGCCAGAAATTCAAGATGGCCGCCACAGCTAAAATTAGATTTTTTAAAAAAGAAGTTTGTAGCGACTACGTCTTGAAAGCTATAAGTGATATTGATATGGGACTTTTTGTAAAATGATCAGCATGACATGATGGTTATCAGAGTCAAACATTATTTTGATTCGACGTTAAACATGGCTGTCAGCGGCCATCTTTGTTTACATAGAGTTATATAATGAAAACTTGTAGCGACTATTCTTGTGGAACTACTTGACGTATTTTCATGAAACTTCACAGGAATGTTGCTCTTGATGTCTAATTGATCCTTGCAAAATTTCAGGTCGGCCGGAAATTCAAGATGGCCGCCACGGCTAAAAATAATTTTTCAAAAAACAAGTCTGTAGCGACTACTTCCTGAAATCAAAAACAATCAGTAGAGCTTCAAGGTCATTGACCTCTTGTTTATACATGTTTTGCATTTTTGCAATCATTGTTAATTATTAGAATAGTTCAAAGTAAACTGTTTTTGCATATTACTTTACTGTTTATTATATTGAAAAATTGAAAACTGAACATTTTATTTAATTATATGCAAGCAGGTTTAAAGTCAAAATGATTCTAGATAAATAAATCGAGGAGCTAATTTTTATGGAAAAATTTCAAGATTGCTGTGTGTGCCTTTAACACAGCAAGGCAGAGCTTTTCTCAGAAATAGTTGGAGGAGTATTGGCACGTTACCTACAATGCAGGGATGTTCTTTGGAGGGAGTTTTTTTAGTCATTAAAAAAAAGCAGAAAATGAGTTTTTCATAGAGATTCAGTTACTTTGGTCAGTTGGTCTACTTAATTATTCAGGGTCTTAAGTTGTTGTTATAATTTGTCCGTTACAAGTTTTCAGTAACAGATGTTCAGTTTGTTACAATGTCTTCTATTTTAAAAAGTAAGGGATAGTGGCTAGAAATTAAATGTAGTTTTATGATTTGATGTTTAGAGATGTTGAACTTATCAGAGCAGTATAGAAATAGTTCTCATTTTAAACTTGAACAAACAAAATGCGGCCATCATTCAGTATTTTCAGTTATTTGCTAACCATTACTTATTTGTCGTGAGCATACAGTAGGCCTTATCGGGAATTATCATTTAAACTTGAACAAACAAAATGCGGCCATCATTCAGTATTTTCAGTTATTTGCTGACCATTACTTATTTGTCGTGAGCATACAGTAGGCCTTATCGGGAATTATCGACTTTTCGTACACTGGATTTTCCCAGTCATATGATATAGGTACAAACATCGATCCTCCGTAATGCACGCCTTGCACGTGCTGTAAATCCCGATATTATGGCTATTATGTATACCTATTGATCTAGTGTTCAGGATTGTATAATTGCCTCAAACATCCACAAAGAAACATACAGTTTCTTGTTTTTCTGATAGTTGTAAAATACTTAGTCAGTTTTATCTATTCATCATATTTCTTCTATTTCCATTATATTTCTAGTTTAACGAGTATAATTATTATCTAATCCATGCATAGTAATACCTATTCAAAGGAATAATGTGTGAATTTTCCACCAGATAAAATTCATACTCACCTACTCCCCTTGAGTTGAGTACAAATGACATGACTACATGTAGAACGTAAGGCTGATTTGTTTACAATTGTTGAGGCCTGTAAAAAAAATGTATACGGTAAATGTACAAGGGCTGTTCGGAAAATAATGCCAGTTTATTTTTTTTATTCTTTTATGTGCAGAATAATGTATTATTTCTCATTCATTTATAATATGAGGGCATACCTGGAGTGTTTTTGGTAATGTATTAAGTAGTTATGAGCAACTTAGAAACATATTTTGAAGTTATTTCTAATTTCTCCAGAGTCATTCTTTTTTCTTTGATTTATTGAATATTTACTAAAGTATACACTCCTCACCCTACAAGGCCCCCTCCTCCCCCCACACTTCGGCTTCACTTTGGCTTCACTTTGGCTTCCCTTTTTATTACATTTTTTCGCATTTTTAGCTTTTTCATTTTTCCGTCACTCAACTCTGAATTATACGCACACGCACGGGAGTATAGGAGTATGCCGAGGTGTGCCCGAGTATACATAACAATGTTCTATTCCATTACGTGGTCCTAGTATTAAATTTCATACCCTATCCAACCCCTTCTCCAAGAAGCGAAAACGGGGTTGGCTGGGGTATGAAATAAAAACTTAATTTTTGTTCAAAAAGTTTCCATATTGTAAAATTAAAACTTTTAATAGGTAATTTTAAACATGTTTTTGAACGTGTTTTATTGCGGAAATATCTGTTATAAAATCCTGCTAATATAAGCTTTCCCATTGTTTAATAGAATTAAGGCAGGACCATGTTATGAGGCTAGTTGCGAATTTGAATTTAATGATTTGCAGTATCATCAAGGGCATTCAGATACTCAGGTTCTACAACTCTGTATTGCATTTTAGCACAATTTTTCGACTAATTACTTGACCGCAATTTAGGCGAGATGCTTATTGCCAATGGACTTTCTAGTTACAATTTTGTGCTTGTGTCCATAATCCAGATTAAAAGTATAAGTGTGATATATTGAATTATCTGTAAAAGCAAAGCTTGTATCAGCCTATAGATGCGAACACATTTTGGTGATTATTTATATATATAATATTTTTAAAGGCACCTATAATTGTGTGTGTGTGTATAAAATCAAATTTCAATTTTATTTTAATAATCTGATAATAGCCCCGTGTGGTTGCCCCGTTTAATCACGGGGCAAAGAATACGGCCACTGCAGATCCCTTTGGAGGGGTAGAATCCCCCCAAATTCATGTTCATTTTATCATTTTTTGTTCATGTTCATTAAAGGTCTTCATCATGATCCCTGCATTGTTTCAGGTGCTATCTCGCTCGCATCAAAAGAGCAGTGGCAGAAAAACAATAACGTGGCTCCAGCGTAAATGGAGTTTCTACGATAGAATTTGCAGCAACTCTGCAGTTCAGGGTGATAAGGTTCTAGGCCCATTTTTTATATATTTTATCTTGATGTACATGGAAGATGAGCCTGGCATGTTCATGCCTTTTAGGCGCCATATAACCTTTTCATGTGTTGGTGCGCCTTAAAACCCCAATTCAATAATATAGTCGGCTAAGGTTTTTATCAGTATATAAATATTCATTGACGCTGGTGTAAATTAGCCACACTTTTGATATAAAAAATGTCTCCCTATATAAGTCTGTGTAATTATTTTCTGGTATGAAGGCAATTTAAATAAACTTGTCTTTAATTTAAAATTAAAAATGTATGAATAAGAACATACATGTTAGACTTTTATGAAGCTTTAAAACCAGTACAATGCTTTACAATGATCCATGGATAAAAAGTTAAGATTTTTATATTAAATGCAAAATACTTTCATTATATGCTATTGTTTAACAATAAGAGCTAATTTAAAAGTGATCTATTTCCGGAACACCCCTCGTATTGTGGTTTGGCTACAGTTGATCATTTATAACAGAATGTCACTGACATGTTTTATGTTTATTAATATATATTTATTATAAGAATTATAATTATGGTTGTATTTTATTTTACGTTATTTATAAAAGAAGTGGAAATAAAAATATTTTTTGTATTTTACTGTTTAACTTTTCAGTTATTCCTACAGAATATACAAACGGAAATATTCTCACAGGATTCTCACAGCTGTTCTAATACAAGTACATACAGTTCCCATTTCAATTACTCCTAATACTGCCATAGTCGGTACAGAATATACAAACCAGATGATTCTCACAGCTATTCTAATACATTACATACAGTTCCCATTTCAATTGTTCATAGTACTACCATAGTCGGTACAGAATATACAAACCGGAAGATTCTGTTCTAACACATGTACATACAGTTCCCATTTCCATTACTCCCAATACTGCCATACTCGGTACAGAATATACAAACCAGACGATTCTTATCGCTATTCTTATACATGTACATACAGTTCCCATTTCAATTATTCATAAAACTGCCACAGTAGATACAGAATATACAAACCAGAAGATTCTCACAGCTATTCTGATACATGTACATACAGTTCCCATTTCAATTATTTCTAAAACTGCCATAGTCTGTACAGAATATACAAACTGGAAGATTCCCACAGCTATTCTAATACACGTACATACAGTTCCCATTTCAGTTACTACCATAGTCTGTACAGAATATACAAACCGGAAGATTCTGTTCTAACACATGTACATACAGTTCCCATTTCCATTACTCCCAATACTGCCATACTCGGTACAGAATATACAAACCAGAAGATTCTCACCGCTATTCTTATACATGTACATACAGTTCCCATTTCAATTATTCATAATACTGCCACAGTAGATACAGAATATACAAACCAGAAGATTCTCACGGCTATTCTGATACATGTACATACAGTTCCCATTTCAATTATTTCTAAAACTGCCATAGTCTGTACAGAATATACAAACTGGAAGATTCCCACAGCTATTCTAATACACCTACATAAACTTCCCATTTCAGTTACTACCATAGTCTGTACAGAATATACAAACCGGAAGATTCTGTTCTAACACGTACATACAGTTCCCATTTCCATTACTCCCAATACTGCCATACTCGGTACAGAATATACAAACCAGAAGATTCTCACCGCTATTCTTATACATGTACATACAGTTCCCATTTCAATTATTCATAATACTGCCACAGTAGATACAGAATATACAAACCAGTAGATTCTCACGGCTATTCTGATACATGTACATACAGTTTCCATTTCAATTATTTCTAAAACTGCCATAGTCTGTACAGAATATACAAACCGGAAGATTCTCAAAGCTATTCTAATACACGTACATACAGTTCCCATTTCAACTATTCCTAGTATAGTCGGTACAGGACATACAAACCGGAAGATTCTCACAGCTATTCTAATACATGTACATACAGTTCCCATTTCCAGAAGGTGAAGTTGATCCATTAATGGTGGATTCCTGCACTACAAGGAGAGTTACCCTTGTCCGTCCATATGTATGTCCGTCGGACACATTGGTTAAGGTGTTTCTCTAGCTCCATGATTAGCTCCGGAAGCCATCAATATACCTGCTCCATGATTAGCTCCGGAAGCCATCAATATACCTGCTCCATGATTAGCTCCGGAAGTCATCGATAGACCTGCTCCATGATTTGCTCCAAAAGTCGTCAATAGGCTGGCTCCATGCATAGCTCTGGAAGTCATCAATAGACCTGCTCCATGATTAGCTCCGGAAGTCATCAATAGACCTGCTACATGATTAGCTCCAGAAGTCATCAATAGACCTGCTCCATGATTAGCTCCGGAAGTCATCAATAGACCTGCTCCATGATTAGCTCCAGAAGTCGTCAATATACCTGCTCCATGATTAGCTCCAGAAGACATCAATATACCTGCTCCATGATTAGCTCTGGAAGTCATCAATATACCTGTTCCATGATTAGCTCCGGAAGTCATCAATAGACCTGCTCCATGATTAGCTCTGGAAGTCATCAATATACCTGCTCCATGATTAGCTCCGGAAGTCATCAATAGACCTGCTCCATGATTAGCTCCGGAAGTCATCAATAGACCTGCTCCATGATTAGCCCCAGAAGTCATCAATAGACCTGCTCCATGATTAGCTCCAAAAGTCATCAATACACCTGCTCCATGATTAGCTCTGGAAGTAATCAATATACCTGCTCCATGATTAGCTCCGGAAGGCATCAATATAACCGCTCCATGATTAGCTCCGAAAGTCATCAATTTACCTGCTCCATGATTAGCTCCGGAAGTCATTAATAGACCTGCTCCATGATTAGCTCCGAAAGTCATCAATAGACCTGCTCCATGATTAGCTCCGGAAGTCATCAATAGACCTGCTCCATGATTAGCTCTGGAAATCGTCAATATACCTGCTCCATGATTAGCTCCAGAAGTCATTAATATATCTGCTCCATGATTAGCTCTGAAAGTCATCAATATACCTGCTCCATGATTAGCTCCAGAAGTCATCAAAATACCTGCTCCATGATTAGCTCTGGAAGTCAGTGCTCAAAGAAAATTATTTTAAGAGACAGGCCCAGGGCTTATTGCTTCTGAAAATGGACAGGCCCCGATTTGAAATGGACAGGCCCTGATTTTAAATGGACAGGCCCTGATTTAAAATGGAAAGGTCCAATATTTTTTTCTTATTGGAAATGTGTCTTTATTCACTTTTATAGCACACATTTGTTACGTATGTATTAATCAAGCTCAGAACCTCCTCTGACTAGATTTTTCTTTTTGCTACCACTTTATGCTCCCTGGTCAGTGGACTTATTTACCATTTCGTTTAAAATATGTTAGAATAGAATATTACATAGTAATTTATAACCAATGCAAAGGAGAGTACTAGCACTTTTGCCAAACGATAATAATCAGAGCCGACTTGGTGAAACTGGAGCTAAACTTGGAGCCAAATTTTTAATCAGGTTTTATGATACTATCAGAGCCTCCTCTGGCTATATTTTTTTCTTTTTGTCACCACTTTCTCCAAGTAAAGAATTAGGAGCCTAGACTAGAATTCATTTAAAAGTAGGATTCCAGGAACTCCTTACACCTTAAATAATGAATAGAAATATACTTTATATCTGTATTTATACATATACAGTATATATATTTTTCTTTCCACCAACATGTATTTGTAAAGGACAGTTTTTCTTATTTGATTATGTAAAAAAAAAAAAAAATCCGAAATTATGTACCATCCGAACTACTATGACACCGCACTTTTACGGCCCGAACATTTCACAAACATTCAATCGAAATACCATCAATAACGATTTTTTTTCATGCATTAGTGTGTTTTTAATGACAAAAACGGTATTTTTTATCACAAAGGAAAGAAAACACAACCCTAATAGCAGAATAATGAGTTTTATGTCAACAATTGTCGACCTCAAAGTTGTTACAAACTGCCGACACGAAGCCAGGCAAAATATTCGAACTTCTTGTGTGTATAACACATTTTAATTACTTTATTGCAAGTGTTTTCACAGTTCACAATACACATGGAGTATTTTGCCTTGAGGAACTTGAGCTTGAGATCCAGTAAAACTGATTTTTTGGTGTGTTTTTTTGGGGTTTTTTTTTTTTTTAGACAGGCCCGACGGGCTCCTCGTCTGCAAAATGAGACAGGCCCGGAATGGATTTCGAGGAGCCCCGGGCGTCGGGCTATCCTATTTCTTGAGCACTGGAAGTCATCAATATACCTGCTCCATGATTAGCTCCAAAAGTCATTAATATACCTGCTCCATGATTAGCTCCGGAAGTCATCAATATACCTGCTTCATGATTAGCTCCGGAAGTCATCAATAGACCTGTTCCATGATTAGCTCCGGAAGTCATCAATAGAACTGCTCCATGATTAGCTCTGGAAGTCATCAATATACCAACTCCATGATTAGCTCCAGAAGTCATCAATAGACCTGCTCCATCATTAGCTCTGGAAGTCATCAATACACCTGCTCCATGATTAGCTCCGGAAGTCATCAATAGACCTGCTCCATGATTATCTCTGGAAGTCATCAATAGACCTGCTCCATGATTAGCTCCAGAAGTCATCAATAGACCTGCTCCATGATTAGCTCCAGAAGTCATCAATACACCTGCTCCATGATTAGCTCTGGAAGTCATCAATACACCTGCTCCATGATTAGCTCCGAAAATCATCAATAGACCTGCTCCATGATTATCTCTGGAATCATCAATAGACCTGCTCCATGATTAGCTCCGAAAGTCATCAATATACCTGCTGCATGATTAGCTCTGGAAGGCATCAATATACCTGCTCCATGATTAGCTCCGAAAGTCATCAATATACCTGCTGCATGATTAGCTCTGGAATGCATCAATATACCTGCTCCATGATTAGCTCCGAAAGTCATCAATATACCTGCTGCATGATTAGCTCTGGAAGGCATCAATATACCTGCTCCATGATTAGCTCCGAAAGTCATCAATATACCTGCTGCATGATTAGCTCTGGAATGCATCACTATACCTGCTCCATGATTAGCTCCGGAAGTCGTCAATATACCTGCTCCATGATTAGCACTGAAAGTCATCAATAGACCTGCTCTATCATTAGCTCCGGAAGTCCTCAATATACCTGCTCCATGATTAGCTCTAGAAGACATCAATATACCTGCTCCGTGATTAGCTCCAGAAGTCCTCAATAGACCTGCTCCATGATTAGCCCCGGAAGTCATCAATATACCTGCTCTATGATTAGCTCCAAAAGTCATCAATATACCTGTTCCATGATTAGCTCCAAAAGTCATCAATATACCTGCTCCATGATTAGCTCCAGAAGTCATCAATATACCTGCTCCATGATTAGCTCTGGAAGTCATCAATATACCTGCTCCATGATTAGCTCCAAAAGTCATTAATATACCTGCTCCATGATTAGCCCCGAAAGTCATCAATACACCTGCTCAATGATTAGCTCCGAAAGTCATCAATAGACCTGCTCCATGATTAGCTCAGGAAGTCATCAATAGAACTGCTCCATGATTAGCTCTGGAAGTCGTCAATATACCTGCTCCATGATTAGCTCCTGAAGTCATCAATAGACCTGCTCCATGATTAGCTCTGAAAGTCGTCAATATAGCTGCTCCATGATTAGCTCCGGAAGTCATTAATAGACCTGCTCCATGATTAGCCCCGAAAGTCACCAATAGACCTGCTCCATGATTAGCTCCAAAAGTCATCAATATACATGCTCCATGATTAGCCCTGGAAGTCATCAATATACCTGCTCCATGATTAGCCCCGGAAGGCATCAATATACCTGCTCCATGATTAGCCCCGGAAGGCATCAATATACCTGCTCCATGATTAGCTTTGAAAGTCGTCAATATACCTGCTCCATGATGAGCCCCGGAAATCATCAATATACCTGCTCCATGATTAGCTCTGGAAGTCGTCAATATACCTGCTCCATGATTAGCTCCAGAAGTCATCAATATACCTACTCCATGATTAGCTCTGGAAGTCATCAATATACCTGCTCCATGATTAGCTCCAGAAGTCATCAATATACCTACTCCATGATTAGCTCTGGAAGTCATCAATAGACCTGCTCCATGATTAGCTCCGAAAGTCATCAATATACCTGCTGCATGATTAGGGGGCAGTCCTCAGTTTCGCATGAATGTCCATGGTGTAAATCAGAAAGAAATCAACTAAGCATCTTTTAGGTCCATGGATGGTCTTTATAATAATTATGAAGCACATGTTTGATGTTTTTTTCAGTTTTGATTACTTCTAAGTTTATTTTGGTGTATTGGAATATGCATTCTTTGGGTTTTTTGGAGGCTATAAATAGAAAAATGTGAACCAATCAGAAACTTCCTAAAAGTAGTTAAAATGGCTGATTTTCACTGACGGGGAGATCAGCATGAAATAATTTTTTAAAATGCCGGACTAGGTATGTAAAATTTAGCATTTCCTGATATGCAAGAGCATTATGAGTGCAGACATGACCCTGATATGTGTAGGAAAACTTTTTTATTTTAATTTATTGACATTTGAAATATTGCTAAAATTACATTTTTAGCATGTTTTAAGGGGTGGGGTAATCTGAAAGAAATGGGACTACAGTTGTACAGAAAATGCTTTTTGATACTTTTATTTGGTATGGAAACATGGGTAATTTTATTGTCTTCTAAGAAATGTATGACACAATGATGATGTGATTTTTTTTGCTCAAGGATTCAGGCTAAGAATTTGTCATGGGTTTCATGATTGAGAAATGTACATTAAACTGTGGAGTGCCCCCTTAGCTCTGGAATGCATCAATATACCTGCTCCATTATTAGCTCTGGAAGTCATCAATATGCCTGCTCCATGATTAGCTCCGAAAGTCGTCAATATACCTGCTCCATGATTAGCTCTGAAAGTCATCAATAGACCTGCTCTATGATTAGCTCCGGAAGTCCTCAATATACCTGCTCCATGATTAGCTCTGGAAGTCATCAATAGACCTGCTCCATGATTAGCTCTGAAAGTCATCAATATACCTGCTCCATGATTAGCTCTGGAAGTCCTCAATAGACCTGCTCCATGATTAGCTCTGGAAGTCCTCAATAGACCTGCTCCATGATTAGCTCTGGAAGTCATCAATAGACCTGCTCCATGATTAGCTCTGGAAGTCGTCAATAGACCTCCATGATTAGCTCTGGAAGTCATCAATATACCTGCTCCATGATTAGCTCTGAAAGTCATCAATAGACCTGCTCCATGATTAGCTCTGGAAGTCGTCAATAGACCTGCTCCATGATTAGCTCCGGAAGTCATTAATAGACCTGCTCCATGATTAGCCCCGAAAGTCATCAAAAGACCTGCTCCATGATTAGCTCCAAAAGTCATCAATATACATGCTCCATGATTAGCCCCGGAAGTCATCAATATACCTGCTCCATGATTAGCCCCGGAAGTCGTCAATATACCTGCTCCATGATTAGCTCCGGAAGTCATTAATAGACCTGCTCCATGATTAGCCCCGAAAGTCACCAATAGACCTGCTCCATGATTAGCTCCAAAAGTCATCAATATACATGCTCCATGATTAGCCCTGGAAGTCATCAATATACCTGCTCCATGATTAGCCCCGGAAGGCATCAATAGACCTGCTCCATGATTAGCTTTGAAAGTCGTCAATATACCTGCTCCATGATGAGCCCCGGAAATCATCAATATACCTGCTCCATGATTAGCCCTGGAAGTCATCAATAGACCTGCTACATGATTACCTCTGGAAGTCATCAATATACCTGCTACATGATTAGCTCCGGAAGTCATCAATAGACCTGCTCCATGATTAGCTCCGGAAGACATCAATATACCTACTCCATGATTAGCTCTGGAAGTCATCAATAGACCTGATCCATTGTTAGCTCTGGAAGTCATCAATATACCTGCTCCATGATTAGCTCTGAAAGTCATCAATATACCTGCTCCATGATTAGCTCTGGAAGTCATCAATATACTTGCTCCATAATTAGCCCCGGAAGTCATCAATATACCCGCTCCATAATTATCTCTGGAAGTCATCAATAGACCTGCTCCAGGATTAGCTCCGGAAGTCATCAAAATACCTGCTCCAAGATTAGCTCCAGAAGTCATCAATAGACCTGCTTCATGATTAGCTCCGGAAGTCATCAGTAGACCTGCTCCATGATTAGCTCCGGAAGTCATCAATAGATCTGCTTCATGATTAGCCCCGAAAATCATCAATAGAGCTGCTCAATGATTAGCCCTGAAAGTCATCAATTGACCTGCTTCATGATTAGCTCAGAAAGTCATCAATATACCTGCTCCATGATTAGCTCAGAGAGTCATCAATAACCCTGCTCCATGATTAGCTGTGGAAGTCATCAATATACCTGCACAATGGTTACCTCCGGAAGTCATCAATAGACCAGCTCCATGATTAGCTCTGAAAGTCATCAATATACCTGCTCCATGATTAGCTCTGAAAGTCATCAATAAACCTGCTCCATGATTAGCTCCGAAATTCATCAATATACTTGCTCCATGAGTAGCTCCGGAAGTCATCAATATACCTGCTCCATGATTAGCCCCGAAAGTCATCAATAGACCTTCTCCATGATTAGCTCTGGAAGTCGTCAATATACCTGCTCCATGATTAGCCCCGGAAGTCATCAATATACCTGCTCCATGATTAGCTCCGGCAGTCATCAATATACCTGCTCCATGATTAGCTCCGGCAGTCATCAATAGACCTGCTCCATTGTTAGCTCTGAAAGTCATCAATATACCTGCTCCATGATTAGCTCTGGAAGTCATCGATATACCTGCTCCATGATTATCTCTGGAAGTCATCAATATACCTGCTCCATGATTATCTCTGGAAGTCATCAATAGACCTGCTCCATGATTAGCTCAGGAAGTCATCAATAGAACTGCTCCATGATTAGCTCTGGAAGTCGTCAATATACCTGCTCCATGATTAGCTCTGGAAGTCATCGATATACCTGCTCCATGATTAGCTCTGGAAGTCATCAATATACCTGCTCCATGATTATCTCTGGAAGTCATCAATAGACCTGCTCTATTGTTAGCTCTGAAAGTCATCAATATACCTGCTCCATGATTAGCTCTGGAAGTCATCGATATACCTGCTCCATGATTAGCTCCGAAAGTCATCAATATACCTGCTCCATGATTAACTCTGGAAGGCATCAATATACCTGCTGCATGGTTAGCTCCTGATGTCATCAATAGACCTGCTCCATGATTAGCTCTGAAAGTCGTCAATATAGCTGCTCCATGATTAGCTCTGGAAGTCGTCAATATACCTGCTCCATGATTAGCTCCAGAAGTCATCAATATACCTGCTCCATGATTAGCTCTGGAAGTCATCAATATACCTGCTCCATGATTAGCTCCGGAAGTCATCAATATACCTACTCCATGATTAGCTCTGGAAGTCATCAATAGACCTGCTCCATGATTAGCTCCGAAAGTCATCAATATACCTGCTCCATGATTAGCTCTGGAAGTCATCAATATACCTGCTCCATGATTATCTCTGGAAGTCATCAATAGACCTGCTCTATTGTTAGCTCTGAAAGTCATCAATATACCTGCTCCATGATTATCTCTGGAAGTCATCAATAGACCTGCTCTTTTGTTAGCTCTGAAAGTCATCAATATACCTGCTCCATGATTAGCTCTGGAAGTCATCGATATACCTGCTCCATGATTAGCTCCGGAAGGAAGTCATCAATAGACCTGCTCCAAGATTAGCTCCAGAAGTCATCAATAAACCTGCTCCATGATTAGCTCCGGAAGTCATCAATAGACCTGCTCCATGATTAGCTCCGAATGTCATCAATATACCTGCTGCATGATTAACTCTGGAAGGCATTAATATACCTGCTCCATGATTAGCTCCGGAAGTCATTAATAGACCTGCTCCATGATTAGCTCCGGAAATCGTTAATAGACCTGCTCCATGATTAGCTCCGGAAGTCGTCAATATACCTGCTCCATGATTAGCTCCAGAAGTCATCAATAGACCTGCTCCATGATTAGCTCCGGAAGTCATCAATATACCCGCTCCATGATTAGCCCCGAAAGTCATCAATAGAGCTGCTCCATGATTAGCCCCGAAAGTCATCAATAGACCTGCTCCATGATTAGCTCGGAAAGTCATCAATATACCTGCTCCATGATTAGCTCGGAGAGTCATCAATAAACCTGCTCCATGATTAGCTGTGGAAGTCATCAATATACCTGCTCAATGATTACCTCCGGAAGTCATCAGTAGACCTGCTCCATGATTAGCTCCGGGAGTCATCAATATACCTGCTCCATGATTAGCCCCGAAAGTCATTAATATACCTGCTCCATGATTAGCTCCGGAAGTCATCAATAGACCTGCTCCAAGATTAGCTCCAGAAGTCATCAATAAACCTGCTCCATGATTAGCTCCGGAAGTCATCAATAGACCTGCTCCATGATTAGCTCCGAAAGTCATCAATATACCTGCTGCATGATTAACTCTGGAAGGCATTAATATACCTGCTCCATGATTAGCTCCGGAAGTCATTAATAGACCTGCTCCATGATTAGCTCCGGAAATCGTTAATAGACCTGCTCCATGATTAGCTCCGGAAGTCGTCAATATACCTGCTCCATGATTAGTTCCAGAAGTCATCAATATACCTGCTCCATGATTAGCTCTGGAAGTCATCAATATACCTGCTCCATGATTAGCTCCGGAAGTCATCAATATACCTACTCCATGATTAGCTCTGGAAGTCATCAATAGACCTGCTCCATGATTAGCTCCGAAAGTCATCAATATACCTGCTCCATGATTAGCTCTGGAAGTCATCAATATACCTGCTCCATGATTATCTCTGGAAGTCATCAATAGACCTGCTCTATTGTTAGCTCTGAAAGTCATCAATATACCTGCTCCATGATTAGCTCTGGAAGTCATCGATATACCTGCTCCATGATTAGCTCTGGAAGTCATCAATATACCTGCTCCATGATTATCTCTGGAAGTCATCAATAGACCTGCTCCATGATTAGCTTTGAAAGTCGTCAATATACCTGCTCCATGATGAGCCCCGGAAATCATCAATATACCTGCTCCATGATTAGCTCTGGAAGTCGTCAATATACCTGCTCCATGATTAGCTCCAGAAGTCATCAATATACCTACTCCATGATTAGCTCTGGAAGTCATCAATATACCTGCTCCATGATTAGCTCCAGAAGTCATCAATATACCTACTCCATGATTAGCTCTGGAAGTCATCAATAGACCTGCTCCATGATTAGCTCCGAAAGTCATCAATATACCTGCTGCATGATTAGGGGGCAGTCCTCAGTTTCGCATGAATGTCCATGGTGTAAATCAGAAAGAAATCAACTAAGCATCTTTTAGGTCCATGGATGGTCTTTATAATAATTATGAAGCACATGTTTGATGTTTTTTTCAGTTTTGATTACTTCTAAGTTTATTTTGGTGTATTGGAATATGCATTCTTTGGGTTTTTTGGAGGCTATAAATAGAAAAATGTGAACCAATCAGAAACTTCCTAAAAGTAGTTAAAATGGCTGATTTTCACTGACGGGGAGATCAGCATGAAATAATTTTTTAAAATGCCGGACTAGGTATGTAAAATTTAGCATTTCCTGATATGCAAGAGCATTATGAGTGCAGACATGACCCTGATATGTGTAGGAAAACTTTTTTATTTTAATTTATTGACATTTGAAATATTGCTAAAATTACATTTTTAGCATGTTTTAAGGGGTGGGGTAATCTGAAAGAAATGGGACTACAGTTGTACAGAAAATGCTTTTTGATACTTTTATTTGGTATGGAAACATGGGTAATTTTATTGTCTTCTAAGAAATGTATGACACAATGATGATGTGATTTTTTTTGCTCAAGGATTCAGGCTAAGAATTTGTCATGGGTTTCATGATTGAGAAATGTACATTAAACTGTGGAGTGCCCCCTTAGCTCTGGAATGCATCAATATACCTGCTCCATTATTAGCTCTGGAAGTCATCAATATGCCTGCTCCATGATTAGCTCCGAAAGTCGTCAATATACCTGCTCCATGATTAGCTCTGAAAGTCATCAATAGACCTGCTCTATGATTAGCTCCGGAAGTCCTCAATATACCTGCTCCATGATTAGCTCTGGAAGTCATCAATAGACCTGCTCCATGATTAGCTCTGAAAGTCATCAATATACCTGCTCCATGATTAGCTCTGGAAGTCCTCAATAGACCTGCTCCATGATTAGCTCTGGAAGTCCTCAATAGACCTGCTCCATGATTAGCTCTGGAAGTCATCAATAGACCTGCTCCATGATTAGCTCTGGAAGTCGTCAATAGACCTCCATGATTAGCTCTGGAAGTCATCAATATACCTGCTCCATGATTAGCTCTGAAAGTCATCAATAGACCTGCTCCATGATTAGCTCTGGAAGTCGTCAATAGACCTGCTCCATGATTAGCTCCGGAAGTCATTAATAGACCTGCTCCATGATTAGCCCCGAAAGTCATCAAAAGACCTGCTCCATGATTAGCTCCAAAAGTCATCAATATACATGCTCCATGATTAGCCCCGGAAGTCATCAATATACCTGCTCCATGATTAGCCCCGGAAGTCGTCAATATACCTGCTCCATGATTAGCTCCGGAAGTCATTAATAGACCTGCTCCATGATTAGCCCCGAAAGTCACCAATAGACCTGCTCCATGATTAGCTCCAAAAGTCATCAATATACATGCTCCATGATTAGCCCTGGAAGTCATCAATATACCTGCTCCATGATTAGCCCCGGAAGGCATCAATAGACCTGCTCCATGATTAGCTTTGAAAGTCGTCAATATACCTGCTCCATGATGAGCCCCGGAAATCATCAATATACCTGCTCCATGATTAGCCCTGGAAGTCATCAATAGACCTGCTACATGATTACCTCTGGAAGTCATCAATATACCTGCTACATGATTAGCTCCGGAAGTCATCAATAGACCTGCTCCATGATTAGCTCCGGAAGACATCAATATACCTACTCCATGATTAGCTCTGGAAGTCATCAATAGACCTGATCCATTGTTAGCTCTGGAAGTCATCAATATACCTGCTCCATGATTAGCTCTGAAAGTCATCAATATACCTGCTCCATGATTAGCTCTGGAAGTCATCAATATACTTGCTCCATAATTAGCCCCGGAAGTCATCAATATACCCGCTCCATAATTATCTCTGGAAGTCATCAATAGACCTGCTCCAGGATTAGCTCCGGAAGTCATCAAAATACCTGCTCCAAGATTAGCTCCAGAAGTCATCAATAGACCTGCTTCATGATTAGCTCCGGAAGTCATCAGTAGACCTGCTCCATGATTAGCTCCGGAAGTCATCAATAGATCTGCTTCATGATTAGCCCCGAAAATCATCAATAGAGCTGCTCAATGATTAGCCCTGAAAGTCATCAATTGACCTGCTTCATGATTAGCTCAGAAAGTCATCAATATACCTGCTCCATGATTAGCTCAGAGAGTCATCAATAACCCTGCTCCATGATTAGCTGTGGAAGTCATCAATATACCTGCACAATGGTTACCTCCGGAAGTCATCAATAGACCAGCTCCATGATTAGCTCTGAAAGTCATCAATATACCTGCTCCATGATTAGCTCTGAAAGTCATCAATAAACCTGCTCCATGATTAGCTCCGAAATTCATCAATATACTTGCTCCATGAGTAGCTCCGGAAGTCATCAATATACCTGCTCCATGATTAGCCCCGAAAGTCATCAATAGACCTTCTCCATGATTAGCTCTGGAAGTCGTCAATATACCTGCTCCATGATTAGCCCCGGAAGTCATCAATATACCTGCTCCATGATTAGCTCCGGCAGTCATCAATATACCTGCTCCATGATTAGCTCCGGCAGTCATCAATAGACCTGCTCCATTGTTAGCTCTGAAAGTCATCAATATACCTGCTCCATGATTAGCTCTGGAAGTCATCGATATACCTGCTCCATGATTATCTCTGGAAGTCATCAATATACCTGCTCCATGATTATCTCTGGAAGTCATCAATAGACCTGCTCCATGATTAGCTCAGGAAGTCATCAATAGAACTGCTCCATGATTAGCTCTGGAAGTCGTCAATATACCTGCTCCATGATTAGCTCTGGAAGTCATCGATATACCTGCTCCATGATTAGCTCTGGAAGTCATCAATATACCTGCTCCATGATTATCTCTGGAAGTCATCAATAGACCTGCTCTATTGTTAGCTCTGAATGTCATCAATATACCTGCTCCATGATTAGCTCTGGAAGTCATCGATATACCTGCTCCATGATTAGCTCCGAAAGTCATCAATATACCTGCTCCATGATTAACTCTGGAAGGCATCAATATACCTGCTGCATGGTTAGCTCCTGATGTCATCAATAGACCTGCTCCATGATTAGCTCTGAAAGTCGTCAATATAGCTGCTCCATGATTAGCTCTGGAAGTCGTCAATATACCTGCTCCATGATTAGCTCCAGAAGTCATCAATATACCTGCTCCATGATTAGCTCTGGAAGTCATCAATATACCTGCTCCATGATTAGCTCCGGAAGTCATCAATATACCTACTCCATGATTAGCTCTGGAAGTCATCAATAGACCTGCTCCATGATTAGCTCCGAAAGTCATCAATATACCTGCTCCATGATTAGCTCTGGAAGTCATCAATATACCTGCTCCATGATTATCTCTGGAAGTCATCAATAGACCTGCTCTATTGTTAGCTCTGAAAGTCATCAATATACCTGCTCCATGATTATCTCTGGAAGTCATCAATAGACCTGCTCTTTTGTTAGCTCTGAAAGTCATCAATATACCTGCTCCATGATTAGCTCTGGAAGTCATCGATATACCTGCTCCATGATTAGCTCCGGAAGGAAGTCATCAATAGACCTGCTCCAAGATTAGCTCCAGAAGTCATCAATAAACCTGCTCCATGATTAGCTCCGGAAGTCATCAATAGACCTGCTCCATGATTAGCTCCGAATGTCATCAATATACCTGCTGCATGATTAACTCTGGAAGGCATTAATATACCTGCTCCATGATTAGCTCCGGAAGTCATTAATAGACCTGCTCCATGATTAGCTCCGGAAATCGTTAATAGACCTGCTCCATGATTAGCTCCGGAAGTCGTCAATATACCTGCTCCATGATTAGCTCCAGAAGTCATCAATAGACCTGCTCCATGATTAGCTCCGGAAGTCATCAATATACCCGCTCCATGATTAGCCCCGAAAGTCATCAATAGAGCTGCTCCATGATTAGCCCCGAAAGTCATCAATAGACCTGCTCCATGATCAGCTCGGAAAGTCATCAATATACCTGCTCCATGATTAGCTCGGAGAGTCATCAATAAACCTGCTCCATGATTAGCTGTGGAAGTCATCAATATACCTGCTCAATGATTACCTCCGGAAGTCATCAGTAGACCTGCTCCATGATTAGCTCCGGGAGTCATCAATATACCTGCTCCATGATTAGCCCCGAAAGTCATTAATATACCTGCTCCATGATTAGCTCCGGAAGTCATCAATAGACCTGCTCCAAGATTAGCTCCAGAAGTCATCAATAAACCTGCTCCATGATTAGCTCCGGAAGTCATCAATAGACCTGCTCCATGATTAGCTCCGAAAGTCATCAATATACCTGCTGCATGATTAACTCTGGAAGGCATTAATATACCTGCTCCATGATTAGCTCCGGAAGTCATTAATAGACCTGCTCCATGATTAGCTCCGGAAATCGTTAATAGACCTGCTCCATGATTAGCTCCGGAAGTCGTCAATATACCTGCTCCATGATTAGTTCCAGAAGTCATCAATATACCTGCTCCATGATTAGCTCTGGAAGTCATCAATATACCTGCTCCATGATTAGCTCCGGAAGTCATCAATATACCTACTCCATGATTAGCTCTGGAAGTCATCAATAGACCTGCTCCATGATTAGCTCCGAAAGTCATCAATATACCTGCTCCATGATTAGCTCTGGAAGTCATCAATATACCTGCTCCATGATTATCTCTGGAAGTCATCAATAGACCTGCTCTATTGTTAGCTCTGAAAGTCATCAATATACCTGCTCCATGATTAGCTCTGGAAGTCATCGATATACCTGCTCCATGATTAGCTCTGGAAGTCATCAATATACCTGCTCCATGATTATCTCTGGAAGTCATCAATAGACCTGCTCCATGATTAGCTCCGGAAGTCATCAATAGACCTGCTCCAAGATTAGCTCCAGAAGTCATCAATAAACCTGCTCCATGATTAGCTCCGGAAGTCATCAATAGACTTGCTCCATGATTAGCTCCGAAAGTCATCAATATACCTGCTGCATGATTAACTCTGGAAGGCATCAATATACCTGCTCCATGATTAGCTCCGGAAGTCATTAATAGACCTGCTCCATGATTAGCTCCGGAAATCGTTAATAGACCTGCTCCATGATTAGCTCCGGAAGTCGTCAATATACCTGCTCCATGATTAGCTCCAGAAGTCATCAATAGACCTGCTCCATGATTAGCTCCGGAAGTCATCAATATACCCGCTCCATGATTAGCCCCGAAAGTCATCAATAGAGCTGCTCCATGATTAGCCCCGAAAGTCATCAATAGACCTGCTCCATGATTAGCTCGGAAAGTCATAAATAGACCTGCTCCATGATTAGCTCGGAGAGTCATCAATAAACCTGCTCCATGATTAGCTGTGGAAGTCATCAATATACCTGCTCAATGATTACCTCCGGAAGTCATCAGTAGACCTGCTCCATGATTATCTCCGGGAGTCATCAATATACCTGCTCCATGATTAGCCCCGAAAGTCATCAATAGACCTGCTCCATGATTAGCTCCGGAAGTCATCAATAGACCTGCTCCAAGATTAGCTCCAGAAGTCATCAATAAACCTGCTCCATGATTAGCTCCGGAAGTCATCAATAGACCTGCTCCATGATTAGCTCCGAAAGTCATCAATATACCTGCTGCATGATTAACTCTGGAAGGCATCAATATACCTGCTCCATGATTAGCTCCGGAAGTCATTAATAGACCTGCTCCATGATTAGCTCCGGAAATCGTTAATAGACCTGCTCCATGATTAGCTCCGGAAGTCGTCAATATACCTGCTCCATGATTAGCTCCAGAAGTCATCAATAGACCTGCTCCATGATTAGCTCCGGAAGTCATCAATATACCCGCTCCATGATTAGCCCCGAAAGTCATCAATAGAGCTGCTCCATGATTAGCCCCGAAAGTCATCAATAGACCGGCTCCATGATTAGCTCGGAAAGTCATCAATAGACCTGCTCCATGATTAGCTCGGAGAGTCATCAATAAACCTGCTCCATGATTAGCTGTGGAAGTCATCAATATACCTGCTCAATGATTACCTCCGGAAGTCATCAGTAGACCTGCTCCATGATTAGCTCTGAAAGTCATCAATATACCTGCTCTATGATTAGCTCTGAAAGTCATCAATAAATCTGCTCCATGATTAGCTCCGAAATTCATCAATATACTTGCTCCATGATTAGCTCCGGGAGTCATCAATATACCTGCTCCATGATTTGCCCCGAAAGTCATCAATATACCTTCTCCATGATTAGCTCTGGAAGTCATCAATAGACCTGCTCCATGATTAGCTCTGGAAGTCATCAATATACCTGCTCCATGATTAGCTCTGGAAGTCATCAATATAACTGCTCCATGATTAGCTCTGGAAGTCATCAATATACCTGCTCCATGATTAGCTCTGGAAGTCATCACTAGACCTGCTCCATGATGAGCTCTGGAAGTCGTCAATAAACCTGCTCCATGATTAGCTGTAGAAGTCATCAATATACCTGCTCCATGATAAGCTCTGAAAGTCATCAATATACCTGCTCCATGATTAGCTCTGGAAGTCATCAATATACCTGCTCATGATTAGCTCTGGAAGTCATCAATATAACTGCTCCATGATTAGCTCTGGAAGTCATCAATATACCTGCTCCATGATGGTATGAACCTGGTATGACGTGCCATACATGGCCACAGTGTATTCCACTTTAACAATGATGAATATATGTAGTATGGATCTGGAATGGGGTGCCATACATGGCCGCAGTGTATTCCACTTTAATAATGACGATTATGTGTAGTATAAATCTCCTATGATTTGCCATACATGGCCGCAGTGTATTCCACTTCTACAATGTCTAATACTTCCGAAATAAATCTGACACGAGGTGCTATACATGGCCACAGTGTATTCCAGTTTAACAATGAAAAATACTTGCATTATGGAATTGGCATGATGTGCCATACATGGGCGCAATGTATTCCACTTTAACAATGACGAATACTTCTAGTTGTCACGGCCGGCTTCAGCCGGTAGAGATCGTGTACTAGTTATTGTACTAGTTATGCTCTACGTTTCATCACGTCATATATGTGGCAACGTATATTTTTGGTCGGTGGTTCAAATCCGGTTTGGGGGAATGGATGCACTGAAACAATATGTATATCTTAGATATATAGTTCATATTTTATTTACATATACTCTTGGCCACACTTGTCAACGTGTAGCTGGCGAATACCCATCGTCATTTTATAAATATACAAATAATGAACACACAGCATACATTGATAGCATGATGGAATGAGTTGTAAAATACATGGTTATTAACTTATTCATAATTATCTTTTAAACAAATACATTATTTCAGAGTACAAACTAAAACATAAATATGACACTAACTTGAAACAATATGTATATCTAAGTGGAATCCACTGCGGTCATGTATGGCACGTCGTACAACGTTCGTACAACAAATATTCGTCAATGTTAAAGTGGAATCCACTGCGGCCAGATATGGCACGTCAAACAAGGTTCATACAACACACATGCGTCAATGTTAAAGTGGAATACACTGTGGCCATGTGTGGCACGGTATACAAGGTGCAGACTACACATATTCGTCAATGTTAAAGTGGAATACACTGTGGCTATGTATGGCAAGTCATACAAGGTTCATATTACACATATTCGTCAATGTTAAAGTGGAATCCACTGTGGCCATGCATGGCACGTCATACAAGGTTCATACCACACATATTCGTCAATGTTAAAGTGGAATCCACTGCGGCCATGCATGACACGTCATACAAAGTTCATACCACACAACTTGTCATTGTTAAAGTGAAATACACTGTGGCCATGCATGGCTCGTCGTACAGTGTTCATACTACAGATGTTCGTCAATGTTAAAGTGGAATCCACTGTGGCCATGTATGGCACGTCATACAATGTTTAAACCACATATATTCGTCAATGTTAAAGTGGTATTCACTGTGGCCATGTATGGCTCGTCGTACAATGTTCATACTACAGATATTCTTCAATGTTAAAGTGGAATCCACTGTGGCCATGTATGGCACGTCGTACAATGTTCATACTACAGATATTCGTCAATGTTAAAGTGGAATCCACTGCGGCCATGTGTGGCACGTCATACAAGGTTCATACTACAGATATTCGTCAATGTTAAAGTGGAATACACTGTGGCTATGAATGACACGTCATACAAGGTTCATACTACACATATTCGTCAATGTTAAAGTGGAATCCACTGTGGACATGTACGGCACGTCATACAAGGTTCATACCACACAATTTGTCATTGTTAAAGTGGAACACTGTGGCCATGTATGGCTCGTCGTACAAGGTTCATACCACACATATTCGTCAATGTTAACGTGGAATCCACTGCGGCCATGTATGACACGTCATACAAGGTTCATACTACAGATATTTGTCAATGTTAAAGTGGAATACACTGTGGCCATGAATGGCTCGTCGTACAATGTTTATACTACAGATATTCGTCAATGTTAAAGTGGAATCCACTGTGGCCATGTATGGCACTTCATACAAGGTTCATACCACACAATTTGTCATTGTTAAAGTGAAATACACTGTGGCTATGTATGGCTCGTCGTAAAATGTTCATACTACAGATATTCGTCAATGTTAAAGTGGAATCCACTGTGGCCATGTATGGCACTTCATACAAGGTTCATACCACACAATTTGTCATTGTTAAAGTGAAATACACTGTGGCTATGTATGGCTCGTCGTAAAATGTTCATACTACTGATATTCGTCAATGTTAAAGTGGAATCCACTGTGGCCATGTATGGCACGTCATACAAGGTTCATACCACACATATTCGTGGAATCCACTGCGGCTATGAATGACACGTCATACAAGGTTCATACTACAGATATTCAATGTTAAAGTGGAATCCACTGTGGCCATGTATGGAACGTCATACAAGGTTCATACTACAGATATTCGTCAATGTTAAAGTGGAATTCACTGTGGCCATGTATGGCTCGTCGTACAATGTTCATACTACTGATATTCGTCAATGTTAAAGTGAAATCCACTGTGACCATTTGTGGCACGTCATACAAGGTTCATACTACAGATATTCGTCAATGTTAAAGTGGAATTCACTGTGGCCATGTATGGCTCGTCGTACAATGTTCATACTACTGATATTCGTCAATGTTAAAGTGGAATACACTGTGGCCATGTATGGCACATCATGTCCATATTGCAAGTTTTTGTCATTATTAAAATGGAATTCACTGTGTCCATGTATGACACCTCGTGTCAGATTTATTCTAAAAGTATTCATCATTTTGAATACACTGCGGCAGGTTCACTATGCAGTCATTCGTCATTGTTAAAATGGTATACATTGTGGCCTCGTATGGCACCTCGTGCCGGATTCATACTGCAAGTATTCGTCATTTTTAAAGTGCTTTACACTGCGGCCATGTATGGAACCTCGTGCCTGATTCAAACTGCAAGTATTCGTCATGTTAAAGTTGTATACATTGCGGCCACGTATGGCACCTCGTGCCAGATTCAAACCGGTGGTGTAGCTGCACTAAGGCATTGCCGTGCCGGGCCTGCAGATTATTCTGGGAAACGAACGTTTTGAAAACGCAAAATCTGCAATAAAAACTGCGAGTGGGGAGTGGTATGTGAGACCAGCATACAATCGAAAATGAAATCGAATGCACCACACTGCACCAGAAGCACTCTATTTAAAATTTGAGGAGGATGCCCCAAGCCCCCTCCACCACCCCACGCCCCGATACAGTGCTCAGAAATTAAATGGGCCCTTCAAAAAGGCCAGCTACGCCCCTGCATACTACAAATATTCGTAGGATGCCCCAAGCATACTACAAATATTCGTCGTTTTTAAAGTGGTATACACTGTGGCCATGTAATATTTGTATTCATGACACCTCGTGCAAGACCCATGTTTAGTATAAACCCAAACTGATCCTGTCAATTGAGAGAAATTAACAGTGTTTGAGTGTTTAAAACAGTAAACATCAATGTATTTCTTTCTATCTACTTTGAAATGTGAGCACTGGAAAAGATTATGAAATGTATCACCAACAAGTTTTCATTACAAAGGGGACATGTCCTAAAATATACCCAAAATATGAGGTCGAATCAATGAGGCGAATCAAGTGGAGTAACTGTGAATTTTTAACCACTACACCGGTAAAACTATGGAAAGCAATCTATGGAAATAAGTGAAAACCAGGAAATGGCACCGATGAACGTAATAACTGTGGGATTATTAGTGATTTTCTTCTACGTATTTGGGCTTCCAGAGATCTTTACAAAATGGTAGCTACAAATATTCGTTGTTTTTAAAGTGGTATACACTGTGGCCTTGTAATATTTGTATGACACCTCGTGCAAGACCCATATTTAGTAACCCAAACTGATCCTGTCAACTGTCAATTGAGAGAAATTAACAGTGTTTGAGTGTTTAAAACAGTAAACATCAATGTATTTCTTTCTATCTACTTTGAAATGTGAGCACTGGAAAAGATTATGAAATGTATCACCAACAAGTTTTCATTACAAAGGGGACATGTCCTAAAATATACCCAAAATATGAGGTCGAATCAATGAGGCGAATCAAGTGGAGTAACTGTGAATTTTTAACCACTACACCGGTAAAACTATGGAAAGCAATCTATGGAAATATGTGAAAACCAGGAAATGGCACCGATGAACGTAATAACTGTGGGATTATTAGTGATTTTCTTCTACGTATTTGGGCTTCCAGAGATCTTTACAAAATCAGATGAAAGAATAAGCATGAAAGAATTGTTGTCGGCTAGTATTGTTTTGGCACGACGCGGTGGAGATCTCGTTTTCAAAATCCGAAATGGTGACACGTTGCCTACTGCAGTGAAAGGAAAGACAAAAGAAGGTATCGATGGATATCTGTTCGCCGACTTGGAGTCGCATAAAGCCATATTTTATGGTTTTGCTAAAGCATTCCCTGGGCTTAATGTAAATATAAGTCTTTTATATTTTGTTGATAGATTGATATGCAGTATTCCCATTTGCTATTGATCCGTGCCATCCTATTGAATTCGTGCTCTTACAATTGACCTAATAACACCACTTGTGTACTTTTGCGCGTGTCCAAATTCTATTCAATTATTGCCAAGGTTTTCTTCCTGTCTACAAAACTCGCGAAAACCACCGGAAATGAGGGTAAAACAGGTAAAACACCTGTTGTCAATATACTGCAATTAAACGTTTTATACAACAAAATCTTACCAGCATGTGCTACACATTCGCTAAAAAAAATAATAAGAAAATAAAACAGGTCAAGTCTATTTCTCACTCGCTTCCATTTTAATAAAATATTACAGCCAAATGCCTGATCAGATTTACACATTTCCCACTGGGGACCTCTTTTTGGATAAGCCAATCAGAAAGCACGAATTCAATAGGAAGCTTCTGGCCGATTTAGTTCAGTTGACGTGACCTACTTTAAGGATGTTGGCTGGGCAAGTTTTGACATCTTCAAGTCTAAACATTTTATTTTTATGCCCCCGAAGGGCGGCATATAGTAGTCGCACTAGTGCGTCTTTCCGTTCGTGATTTTTCCATACGTGATTTTCCGTTCGTGATTCTTCGTCTGTACAATCGTGTCCGCTTCATAACTCTGAGAATAATGGACGGATTTTCAAATAACTCTGCATAATTGCTCACCACAACAAGACGACGTGTCGCGCACAAAATCCAGGTCCGTGGCTCCAAGGTCAAGGTCACACTTAGAGGTCCAATGTCAAAACAAAGTGCTTTCGTGTCCGGTTAATAACTCTGACAATCATGGACATATTTTCAAATAACTTGGCACAATTTCTCAAAACAACTAGACGACGTGTCGCGCACAAAACCCAGGTCCGTGGCTCCAATGTCAAGGTAACATTTAGAGGTGAAAGGTCAAAACAAAGCGCTTTCGTGTCCGGTTATTAACTCTGACATTCATGGACTGATTTTCAAATAACTTGGCACAATTTCTCACCACAACTAGACGACGTGTCGCGCACAAAACTCAGGTCCGTGGCTCCAAGGTCAAGGTCACACTTTGAGGTGAAAGGTCAAAACAAAGTGCTTTCGTGTCCGGTTAATAACTCTGACATTCATGGACAGATTTTCAAATAACTTGGCACAATTGCTCACCACAACTAGACGACGTGTCGTGCACAAAACCCAGGTCCGTGGCTCCAAGGTCAAGGTCACATTTAGAGGTCAAACGTCAAATTGTGTCCAGTCAGTAACTCTGGCATTCCTGGACGGATATTCAAATAACTTGACACAAGTGCTCAGCACAACCAGACGACCTGTCGCGCACAAAATCAAGGCCCGTCGCTGCAAGATCAAGGTCACACTTAGAGGTCAAAGGTCAAATCATGTCCGGTCAATAACTCTGGCATTTCTTGACGGATTTTCAAATAACTTGTTGTTTTTAATTATTATTTGTTGTTTTTTTTTCATTAATTTTTTTTTCTTCATTTATTTCTTAATTTTTTTTTTTTTTTTTTTTTTGTGATTTGTTTAAATATATCTGTTGGTTTCATATTGCTCCAAGGTCAAGGTCACACTTACAGGTCACTTCGGGGGCATTTTTCACTTACTGTGACATTTCTTGTTTAAATCATAGTTTTATTTGACAACAGAATTGTTTCATTGTTTCCATTCTAGTAGATATGGATATAATGTAGGATTTAAGATGGTAACATACCAAATTTTAAGCAATTTTTTTTTTTCATGTTTTTTTCCGTCGTTTGTGATCATTTTTTGTTGTCAACAAAATAGGGGATATGGGTAGCTCTGAGTATAATTTATCCTTTTGCTATAGAATAAATCAGATTTTTGTTTTTCAGTAGTGGAATACATATATAAAAGTAGATACTGAGCTAATTTTATTCTCGATCTCCAAGTCAATATTGTGTGTACAGTATTTTACATTGAAAATGTCAAAATAACTCCAAAATGGGTGCAATTTAAAGAATTTTTAATAAAAAATCATTAGAATTCTGGTGACCTATATATTTTTTTACTTGTTTTTGAAAGAATTGATCATTAGAACATAATTTTTTATATTGAATTAATTTTTCGGTAAAAACAAAAGTGGGTGGGGTACGGTCCATGTATGTTTGCCTTTTAAAGTAAAAAGACGAATGAGGATTACAACTGTTTTTGTATGATTTGAAATATATGTATATATGTAATCGAAAATGAATTGTTGTTTTTCAATAAACGTAATGTTATAAAAACAATTGTGAAAATGTTCAATGACTATATTTTTCCTCTTTTTAGTGAAATTTTGAAGTTAGAAATATGTGCCTTCATTAATGAAGTCTAGTGAGAAAAAAAGTGTGGTGATCTAGCCTTTTTTTGATAATTTTGAATCTAAATTATACCAAAGAAGCTTTAAATATAATTTTAAAAAAAATCTCATCACTACGTCCTTTCCCAGCAGACCTCCTTAAGCCAGCTTTTTCACTTTCTCTTTGGCATTTGAAGGTTTTTTGATGATAGTTTATAGGTATTGAAATGTTTATGTGGTTATCTATTTTTATTTTTTTAATTCCTTCAACCTACAACGCGCATGCGCAGATCGTTCTGTTAAGGGGCACGAATTTACAGTAGTGTGTTAAAATACACGTTTAATGCTCTTTTGAAATTTTTCGTATTGGCGAGCATAGCAGTTACATAGAACGTCAGAATAATAAAAAAACCTGCATAGGAGCCAATTTATTAGGCTAGAATTTACAGGAGAAGGGCATACATTCTTCCTGTTTCTTAAAACTTAGCTGTGAGAAATTATATCATCTTCTTCTTCTAGTTGAGTGTAGAATCTCAGAATGAGTATTTTCACACTTGAGCGAGCACTATGGTTATATATATATATATGATCGTTTACTCAGTTATCGGTGGTTACCAGTTATTGGTGCAATTAGAAATATCTGATATTCTCAAGCACTTGTTTACCTATGTATAACAGGTGGTGAAAAAATCGTTTCTCAACCGGGACTCGAACCCAGGGTCTCTGTTTTTTTTGTACCAGGGCTCTAACCACTGAGCTATCGAGGACACACGGTTAGGAATCGATATTTCACCATATACCTGTACCCGGTTACATGCACCTCCACCAGTTTGAGTTCGTCCCTGAATTTAGGACATACGGTTTAGGAATCGATGTTTCACCATACTGTTCTATTTGGGGGCTCGTCCACTATATTATTAGAGTGATTTAGTTATTACGGTGATAGTGTTCACTGTGATCTTTTGGCATAGAGGTCCTATTGACTTAGTGTAGTTGGACATTTTTGTATTGAGTGTTATAGTGTTATAGTTATAGTTAAAGTGAATTGTTGATCATGGCTACCTCATCGGGAACAGAGGTTGATCCAATTACACCGGTTAAGGGTGGAGACATTAATATGCCTTTTTTTTTGGCCTAATGGTATTGAGAAGTGATGACTGGCTGATTCACTGCTCTCAAATTTTTGACAAAACTTAATTTATTAGGAATATATTCTAAATGAAACTTACATGAATTTATTGGTAATATGAAGGACTATAATCTGTGAAAAGGATGTTTTAAAAACAGAAATATTGAAGTAGAAATTTGGATATTTTGACATTCTGAAAATAGACAAAGGATTATTTTCCAATACTGAGTGAAATCTGAAGAGGTATTTACACAACATAACGGTTCTTTTTTGGTAACACAGTGATAATTGTAATATGTGTTCAACAATGAGCAAACCAGGAGAGCGACAAAGGGTGGTCAAGGGAAATTGCCGTAGGCAGTGTAAAAACTTTAGGGAAGCCACCAAGGGAGAAGCGTCTCCACACAGATGTTTCACTAATTAACACAAGTGCAGAGGATATGTCGATTATCAATCATACGCTGGATGATATTTCTGAGGAGATGCAAGGGATAATGGGAACATTAGATACCTTAATGAAAAAAGAAGACATAGAGGCATTTGTTAAACATGCGGTGAAGTACATATTGGAAGATTTCAATAAAAATATGGAGTTTACCATCACAACGAACTTAGAGGCCAAGACAAAAGTCCTTTCAGAAAAAATGGACAAATCAAGCAAGGAAATTGAACAATTGAGAAAGGACCTCCTTTTACAAAAACAATTAGTCTATGAAATCAAGAAAAATAGTGAAATTAGTGAAAGCAGATCGAAACATGCGGTAGAAAGGGCAAACTATAACGAAAAATATTCGCGGAAAAACAATATTAAATTTATGAACATCCCTGAAGTGACGCCTGAGACAGAAGAAACTCTAACAACCAAAATATGTTCCATGATTGCGGAAAAGGGAGCAACCATCACCCCCTCGAAGATCATTACCATTCATCGGATCCCGGGTAAACCAGGCCACCCAAAACCAGTTTTGGTTAAATTGCAAAACAACAACGAGAAGACAAAAGTGATGAGACTGAGAGCGAGCTTCAAAGCCTCGGGAAGTAGGCTGGTAGATGACGTTACCAAGGCAAACGCTCAGCTTCTTTCTCGCGTCCTATCCCAAGACGACATTGAAAACGCTTGGTACTACAACGGGTCGGTGTACGGAAAGTCAAAGACAACAAGTAACCGACACAAGTTTGAGTTGTACGAGGATATTGGAAGCGTGTTGAAGCGGTAAGCAGAGACTGGATGTGCATGATTTTCATATGTAAACAACATGCCCAGACGAAGACTGATGACCTCGTGTTTCTGCCGTTGCCGTTATGTGATGCCGTTATGTGTGTTTGAGCGCTTTTTTGACTCTCTTGTAAAAAAAAATTGTGTGTAGTTTTCTTCCAACGAACCTGTGTACATTAATTAGAAGTTATGTGGTAGAAGACTGTCTGGTCAATATTTAAAACCGACTGAAACATAATATATGGGTCACTGACCACAGTACAGTTACCAACACTATTAACATATACAGGTAGTTAGTGCAGTAACTCAATTAGACTATGTGAGACTTTTATGCACCATTACCTCACTGGCAAACAGATAGACACAATTATGGGATTTGGAAGTGAATGGATATATACAGATTAACTGGAATATACCTTCATTTAAAGACATATTTCGAGCTTATTGTATTGGGGGTGGGGGTATTCAATTTTTCTTCAGATTATGAGGCCCACCCAATAAAGCATTTGTGAGCAGTACACATAATAACACATTAAAGAATGTTGTATATTTATTGTGTTGTGCTCTGATTTTTGGTCTAAAAACAATTAAGAAATACCAGATAAGTTTTGTATTCAAAAGCTACATTATAAACATATATTTTTTCATTAAAGTAAATTACAAAGTGTTGTTAAGCTATTCTTACCCTCAATATAGCAATGCTATACAAATAAAAAAAAATAAGAGTGGGCCTCAATTTATATACCTGAGTTGATCAGCCATGAAGCGTGCTGGCTGTAAATATTCAAGCTTCCCATGCTTTTTCACTGACCAATTAGAGTTCGGAAATGTGTCTTTAATAGGTCATGACCTATACTAGTAACGGTATGTATGTGGATATAGGTAAACAACAACATAATTTTTGTGAAATTGTTCTACAAATACTTATTATTCCTATTTTAATCTCGGATAAAAATGATCCATTTTGACTATTCTACTTTCTGGGATATTACATTATATATGTGGTAAAACTACATATGCTTAGAATATTTACGGTTGCTCTCTGAGATCCATACTTATATGTATATGCACATCAATTTTATTGAATCCTTTTATGTTTTTCCTTCCTAAGATAATCTTATTTTAGATGTGTTGCTGTTAAGATATGTCCACTTTATAGCTGCTAGTCCTGAGATATGCATACTTTATTTGCTGTTTGCTTGTCGATAAACTGACTCTTGTTGAGATAAACTTACATTAAGCATTGTTTCTGAAATACACTTACATTATGTTTTTGCTCCTTGAGTAACCAATAAGTATCTTTACTTTCAATACACTATTTGAGATATGTTTGATGTACATATCTTTTCTGTCTGAGATATCATCACTTTATAATAATGCTTTAATAATGTGTTTGCTGCCATAGATATACATACTTTATATGCCTTGAAGCCTAAGGTGTGCATGATTTATATGCCTTGCTGCCTATGATATACATGCTGTATATGCTTTGTTGGCTAAGATATGCATTCTTTATATGCTTTACTGCCTAAGATATACATGCTTTATATGCTTTACTGCCTAAGATATACATGCTTTTTATACTTAGTTGTCTGAGACGCATACTTTGTATTCGTTGCTGTCTGAGATATCTCATTCTATCATAATGCTTTGCTACATACTTCATGTGTTTGGCTGTCCGAGATATAAAAACGTATATTATTTGCTGCCTGAAATATACATACTTTGCATTCTTTGCTGCATGTGATGTACATACTCCATATGCTTTTCAAATCTAAGATATACATGCTTTATATGCTTTGATGCGTGAGATATACATGCTTTGTATTATTTGCTGTATGTGATATATATACTTTAGAAGCTTTTCTGTCTAAGATATACATGCTTTATAAGCTTTGCTGCCTGTGATATACATGCTTTTTATTCTTTGCTGCATGCGATATACATACTTTATATGCTTTTCTATCTAAGATATACATGCTTTATATGCTTTAATGTCTAGGATATACATGCTTTATATGCTTTGATACCCAGTATATACTTGCTTTGTATTCTTTGCTGCATGCGATATACATACTTTATAGGTTTGTCTAAGATATACATGCTTTATATGCTTTGATGCCTGGGATATACCTGCTTCATATACGTCGATGTCTGAGATATACATGCTTTGTATTCTTTGATGCCGGAGATATACATGCTCTATATGCTTTGATTCCTGAGATATACATGCTTTGTATTACTTGATGCCTGAGATATACATTCTCTATATGCTTTGCTGCCTAAGTCATACATGCTTTAGCTGCTTTGATGCTTTGATGCCTGGGATATACATGCTTTGATGCTTGAGATACACATGCCTTATATTCATTGATGCCGGAGATATACATGCTCAATATACTTTTATGCCTGAGACATACATGCTTTATATGTTTTGATGCCTGAGATATGGATGCTTTATATGCGTTGATGACTAAGATATACATGCTTTATATGCTTTGATGTCTGATATATACATGCTTTATATGCTTTGATGACTAAGATATACATGCTTTATATGATTTGATGTCTGATATATACACACTTTATATGCGTTGATGACTGAGATATACATGGTTTATATGCTTTGATGCCTAAGATACACAAATATTTTAATTATGATTTGATGCTGCAGTTATAATTACCTAATATGTGTTGCTGTATGAGGCATACATGCTTTATGTGTTCATTGTCCGAGACATACATTTTTTAAGGGTATGCTGTCTAAGATATACTCATGCTTTTCTGCCTGATATAGACACGCATTATATGATCTTCTGCCTGAGAAATACTTTGCTGCCTGAGATATACATATGTTATATGCTTTTCTGTCTGAGAGATACTACTTTATGTGCTTTTCTGTGTGAGGTATACATATGTTATATGTATACATATGTTATATGCTGTTCTGCCTGAGAGATACTTACTGTATATCCTTTGTTGTCTGAGATATAAAAAAAACGTTATACACTTTGCTGCTTGAAATATACATACTATATAATTACGTTTAGATGTCAGATATGCTTACTTGAGATACTTCTTGTTATGCCTTGGTGCCTGAGATATACTAGCTGAGATATACTAGTTTAGAATATGTGTTTGCTGGAATACACTTTAATACTTTATGTGTGACTTTTGTGATGTAATCACTTTAAGCTTCTTTGAAGCTCTCTGATATAGTCCACACATAGAAGGCTTGATATGTTCTGCTTTTTGAGATTTAAAAGCTTTATGTAGTGATTCCGAGATTCTTTAGAACTTGCTATTCTTCATTGCTTATAAAGATACTTAAATGCAATACTATTTAGAGAAATATACTTATATGTGTGGCTTCTTGAGATATACTATCTTGCGTGACATGCTTCAGAATTACTTAATATATATTATTAGTTTAATATTACCATCATTACCAAAAAATACCTTGACAACATACATTTAGGTTTATGTCAAAAGTAGTTTTTTAAGGTAAATCTTCAACAAGATGCAGAATGTTTTGTTAATTCTACATTTTTCTTTTTTACAACTGTTGATTGCTGTCTCACTATGGTCCCCATCTTTGTTTATCAACACTTATGACTAGTATAAACATATTGTCTGTTAATTTTCAAGGTCTTGGTGCAGCAGAAAAACGTATTGATGTATTTAACTACCTAAAAAGTAAAAACTGTCACATTCATTGCCTGCAGGACATTCACTCTACTACAGCAACTGAAAACTTTATTAGCACACAGTGGGGAAATGATTGTCTTTTTAGTTCAGGAACCTCGAATGCAAGATGTGTTGCAATACTTTTCAACAAACATTTAGATTATAAAGTACATTCTCAGATATCAGATAACGAAGGTAACTTTCTCATAGCTGACTTAACAGTTGACAATAACAGATTCACACTCATCACTTTATATGGCCCAAACAATGACTCTCCCAATTTTTACGACATTTATTAAAATATGAACAATTTAAAAACAGCCCTCTAATAATGTGTGGAGACTTTAATATTGTTCAAGATCCAATCCTTGATTACTCTAATTACAAAAGCATAAATAACAATAAGGCACGAGAGCGAGTTTTAGACATTAACTGTGATTATAATCTAATTGATCCTTTTAGAGAATTACATCCCCATTTAAAACGGTATACTTGGAGACGAATTGAATTGAATTGAATGTTGTTTAACGGCTCATCAACACAGTACAGGTTATTTAGAGCCGCCCCAGAGAGAGGGGAAGGATACATAGGAATCCGGGAACCTGCCCTACTCTTATTATCGAATAGATTCCTATGGTTCTTTAACGTGCTCGGTTGATAGAAGAACTCCTTTAAAACAAGCTAGACTCGACTTCTTCCTTGTTTCTGAAAATATGTTTTCTTCAATAGAAAATTGTACCATTGAACCCAGTTACCGCTCTGATCATTCAATGATAGTTCTAAAATTGAATTTTAATCAATTTATACGTGGTAAACCCCTTTGGAAACATAACAACTCTCTTCTTGGTGATATTGAAATCTTAAACACAATAAATAGAAAAATTAAAGACATTAAAACACAGTATGCTGTTCCAATTTACAATATGGAGAACATAAATAAATGACCAATTGTTTCTCGAAACACTACTCGTGGAATTATGCGGAAAATCTATATCTTATTCTAGTTATAAGAAGAAAATTACAGATAAAAGAGAAAATGAATTAATTGCTGAAATAGAAACTTTAGAAAATAACTTGTCTTTAAATAACTTAGAAACCTTTGAAACATACAAAAATGAATTAAGAATATTAAGAAAACAGAAAATGAACGGCTACCTAATTAGATCAAGAGAAAATATAATTGAGAATGATGGAAAACCAACCTCATTTTTTTGCAATTTAGAATCCCATAATTACTCTTCAAAGATAATTCCTAAAATAGAAAAACAAAATGGAGAAATCATATCAGATCAACAGAGACTAAGAAATTCTATGAACAACTATATACTAGCAAAGACAATGAACTAGAAAATATTAACTTAGAAAATGGCTTGAAAGACTTCGATATACCTAAACTTACAGACAATGAATCAATTAATCTTGAAGGCCATATATCCTTTGAAGAAGCATCTGAAACACTAAGAAAAATTAAAAATAACCGTAGCCCAGAGTCAGATGGATTTGTTGCAGATTTTTTAAAACTATTTTGGCAACAAATATGGCATTTTGTAGTAAGATCTTTAAACTATGGCTTCAGTAAGGGTGAACTATCAGTAACTCAAACAGAAGGAATAATAACCGTTATACCAAAGGAAAATAAATCGAGATTGCATATAAAAAACTATAGACCCATCTCCCTCCTTAATTGTACATATAAAATTGCCTTAGTCTCTATTGGAAATAGAATTAAATCAACACTTATTAAGCTCATAATTAAAAATCAATCTGGTTTTATCTTTGGAAGATACTTAGGAGAAAACACTAGACTTATATATGATGTTATGCAATACGCAGAAGAAAATAATCTGCCAGGTTTAATTCTCTTGATTGATTTTGAAAAAGCTTTTGATTCTCTTTCATGGGCCTTTATATTTAAAGTACTTAAAAAAAATTAAATTTGGAGGAAGTTTTATATCCTGGATAAAGATTTTATATAAAAATGCAAAATTGGCTGTTAACCAAGGAGTAAACCTGTCATCGTTTTTCAACATCGGAAGGGGCTGCCGTCAGGGCGACCCCTTTTCAGCTTATATTTTTATTTTGTGTGCTGAAATATTGGCAATTAGAATAAGAAATAATAAAAATATTAAAGGTATTACTATAGAGAATGTAGAAATTAATATTTCGCAATATGCAGACGATACATCTGTCCTTTTGGATGGATCTGATACATCTCTGAATGAAACACTTCCAGAACTATTAAAATACTCTAAATATTCTGGTTTAAATGTACATTTTGACAAAACACAGGTTGTATGGATATGGAGGAAAAAATACAGTTCAGATACAATCAAAACAAAATGGAAACTTAACTGGGGACAAGATAATTTCAAGCTACTAGGAATACATTTCAACGTCGACTTAGGTAAAATGATAGAATTAAACTATAATGATAAGATATTAAAAATCCTTAATACAGTAAAGATACTGAAGCGAAGATATTTAACACCAATTGGTAAATCACAGTTATTAAAACATTACTACTTCCTATTTTAAATCATTTGTTTATATCTCTTCCAAATCCAAATGAAAACACAATAACAAAAAATAATGAAATATTTTATGACTTTTTATGGGAAGGCCCTGCAAAAAAAAAAAAAAAAAATCAGTAATAGTTCTGAAGGTGGTCTCAGTATGATTAATCTTAAAGCATTTATATTCAGCCTTAAAACTACCTGGATAAGACGACTTATAACTAATGAGGGTACTTGGAAGCAACTTGTGGAAAAAATAATAGACATTAAAAAATTAACATCTTTTGGCAAAAGTAACTGTGAAACATTAATAAAAATTATATATATATATTTTCTGGAAAGATGTGCTTATTTCATATGTTAAACTTATTGATTTTAGTTTGCCTAACTCACCTGAGGGCTTTTTCTCAAACCCACTACTCTATAATAACAATATTTTGATTGGCGGTAAGCCATTTTTTAACGAAGTATGGGAAAGGCATCATTTTTATAAATGACTTAATCAATGAAAATGGTGGATTTTATTCTTTTACTGAGTTCGAAGAAAGAACTGGCATTAAAACAAATTTACTAGTCTCCGAAGGAGTAGTAGCTGCCTTTAAAACCTTTAGAAAACAATTGCAAAACAAAATAACAATGAACAAATTAGAAAACTAAATTTTACCTGCGAATATTAAAGCAATCATCAAAAACAAGAAAGGTTGCACTGATATGTATTCCATTTGTAACAGAAATAATGAAAGTCCAACATCAAAAATCAAATGGGAACATATTTATGATATTGAAGCCGAAACATGGAAAGACATATATTCAATCCCTTTCAAAATTACTTCTAGCACAATACTACAATGGTTTCAAACAAGAATTAACCATCGGCTTCTTTCAACACAGCATTATCTACATACAATAAACAAAGCTGAAAACCCTTTCTGCCACTTCTGCCACCAAGACGAGACTATAGTTCAAATGTGTTGGACCTGTCCTACATCTCAGAATTTTTTAACACAGATACACTCTTTCCTTTTAACAAAAAACATAAATCTGAATCTGTCAGAACACGCATTTATTTTTAACACGGGTGAAGAACAATCGACTGTAGAGTTACAAATTATTTTAGAAACGAAATACTATATATTTACCTCAAAACGACTAAAAACACCGCTCTCCCTTACTCCAATGATATACAGACTAAGGTATCTGTATGAAACACATAGACAAATCGCAATCAGAAAGAATCAACTAGAATGATTTGAAAATTCATGGAGCAAGTACAAAACCAATCAGTAATGTATTTTTCTAAGTCCTATCCATGCACTCCTCCGGGTACAAGTTTAGAGCAAACCCAAGACACTGACAATTAGTAAATCAATTATATCAATATTGAATATTTAATAGTTACATATACAATTTTTATAAGCAGATGGGCCTTTGAACAGCAATCAACTGTTAGGCAAAGAAGTGTTTTTTTTTCTTAAACATATATTTTTTCTTCTTCCTGAAATCATAATTGTTATGCTCCCTGCCATAACTGTACAATACATGTATATTTTCTGTATTAATTTTAATTTCATTATGCTAAAATATTATTTCATATGAATATTGCATGTAAATGTAAAGATATTGTAAGGTGTGGCAAGGGATGGTCCTCCCCGACCCTTGCTCCACCAATTGACGGGGAGATTAAACGGGTTGTCCAAAAAAAAAGACGGCTCCAAAAAAAAAAAAAAAAAAAAAAAATGCCATCTGAGGAAGAGATGGTGAAGTATTTAGCGGCGAAGTATAGTTTTACGCCTAAGCCACTGCAGAGAACGTCAACTAGGAAGAGCGTGGCGGAGATGATGGATGCGACACCTAAGACACCCAGGAATCATCCAATACCCCCAGTCACATCTCTTATGAGAGAGGCGTTTATCTCTTCCAGCCTAAAAACTTCTAGCTCTCATGCAGCGCCGTTGTACCCAGTCCCTGTGCCCAAGATACCATTGTTTTCAGGTGACGAACCAACCGCAACCGAAGAATGAGGTCAGCTATTCAGAGTGGTTATATGAGATCAGGTGTTTGATCAAGGACCCAGAGATAGGGGAAAGCCAGGTTTTACAGGCGATAAGAAGATCTTTACGTGGTACATCCCGTCAACTTGGAGAGGAAGTAAAAGTGGACGCCTATGTTGAGAAATTGAATGCGAGCTTCAGCGAGGTTGGCAAGAAGGGCACCACCATGCAAGAGTTCTTTAACTCAAAGCAGCGCTCTGGTGAGAGCATTACAGCTTTTGGATGTCGGCTGGAATCTGTGTTAGAAACTGCCTTCGAAGGTGGATCCTACCCAGGAACTCCAAGAATGAGTTGATGTGTGAGCGGCTATGGTCCGGACTACACTCAACCACCTTGAAGACGCAGACTAGGCACAAGGTCGACACCATCCAGGATTACAACACACTGCTGAAGATAATCCGAGAAGTTGACAAGGAGCTGAAGCTAGAAGAGCCAGATCCAGCCCTGCCTTCCAAGAAGCCGCAACACAACCCAGTGTTTGCTGATCAACAGAACTGGCAGCAACAACTGAACAACATAGAGTCCAAGATGAAATCCAAGATGGACACAAAGTTAGCGGACCTTAGGTACGAGTTGAATTCTAAGTTCGACATGTTGCTCCAGAAGTTAGATGTGGTTACCATTCAACCACAGCAACATTTTCAACCCCGAGGTGCACCCAGAGGGTATGGGAGAGGCTTTAGAGGAGGCCCAGGTAGAGGCGATATTAGGAACAACCAAGGACAATGTTCCAGTAACCAGACTTAGCCGCCTGGCCAGGGAGGTTACGATGACAACAAGTCCCAGAGGCGAAGTTATGGATCATTTCGTCGAGGCCAAGGTCAACAGAATCGCACAAACTGAACTCCTTTTCTGTAGATGGTCAGCCAGAAGTGTGTGATATCAAAGGCCAACCCAACCCAGATTTGTTAGAGAGGATAATATGCCCTGAGAATTAGGCATATATTTTATTTCATGGTATTAATACTATTTGTCTTTTAGATAGTGGCAGCATGATTACCACCGTATCTAATACATTTTATCTTTCTTTACCAGATAGGCCGCCTCTTCTCAGCCTAGATAATCTAGGAATTGATGTTTTACTTGCAGATGGATCTTCTTGGAATATACTTGGGTACATTGAGACTTGTATTTTAATGCCGTTTTTATCTAATTTTGAACTCTATGTACCAGTGTTAGTTGTTCCAGATACCACATCTAATTTTGTTTGTCCTGTCATTATTGGGCCAAATGTTATAGGACGGTGTAAGTCAGCTGCTGAAAGAGAAGCACCTGTAACCGAGACACCTGCATCATGGCAGATAGTATTTGACTCTATTGCATGCCAGCCTTGTATGGTACGGTCAGCCAACAAGCAAGTAGCCGAGATTGGACCGTACGAGTCCATGACACTTAATGGCATAGCAAGGGGTGTGAGTCACGAAATAGGCAGTGTTGTGACGGAGAATATAGACTCCAATAGTGGATATCTAGTAAGACCTCATGTTGTGAAGTTGCCACAAACTGGAAATTGTGCGAAGGTGCCAGTTCATTTATGTAACATGACTGCAAAGTCAATATTCATAAAACCAAGATCTAATTTGTGCCAGATCAATGAATTTAAGATTTTGGACAACTTAGGTTCTGAACTACCGGCAGCGACTGAGGACAAACAACCATCAGATGACAATTACGGACTTAAGATTGACGAAGCCAATCTTACTTCAGATCCACTACTTCGATTACGCCAAGTATTAGGCAACTGGAAGAGTATATGTTCTACGGGAGTTACCGATATTGGTCATACTAATCTTGTAAAACATAAGATTGTACTAACTGATAACACACCATTCAAGCAACCTTACAGGAAAATACGCAATGTATGAAAAGGTGTGGCAACATTTGAACGCGATGCTTGAATGTGGTTCTATACGAGATTCCGACAGTCCCTATTCTTCAAGCGCGGTTCTTGTTCGCAAGAAAGATGGCTCTTTACGCTTTTGCCTCGACTTTAGGATGCTGAACGCCAGAACTAGGAAAGATAGCTACATGTTACCGCGTTTCGACGATACCGTGGATGTATTAATCGGATCTCGTTACTTTTCGAAATTGGACCTTAGATCATCATATTGGCAGGTTGAACTCGAAGAAGAGGACAAGGCCAAAACTGCATTTTCAGTCGGCATTTTACGAGTGCAACCGTATGCCATTCGGACTTTGTAACAGTGGCGCTACTTTTCAGCGTCTAATGTAAAAGTAAATGGACGAGCACCATCTTCGTGAATGTCTTGTATTTATTGACGATATTTTAATATTTTCCGAGACCTTCGAAGAACATTTTCAACGGTTAGGGTCTGTATTTCAACGTTTGGATTATTATGGATTGAAATTGAAACCGTCGAAATGTGAACTCTTTAAAACATCAGTTTCATACCTTGGACACATAATTCCGGAAGAAAGGATTGGGACTGATCCTGCGAAAACTTCTGCTATTTCGGATTGGCTTGTCCCGATGAATATCACCGAACTTAGAACTTTCCTAGAAACTTCGGCGTGTTATCGTCGCTTCATAAAGGACTACGCCAGAATAGCCCAGCCGTTAAACAAGCTGTTGGAAGGTCAAGTGGCCAACAAAAAGGCCAAGAAAGGAAAAAAGAAGGCGAAGAAACCTGTCGAATGGACATGGGGCGAAGCCCAACTGACAGCCTTCGACACTTTGAAGCAACAGTTGACGAAACCACAAGTTTTGGCATATGCCGATTTCTCGTAGCCCTTTATTGTCCACACTGATGCTAGCGGTGTTGGACTCGGAGCCATTTGGCTGCAGAATCAAGGTGGAGCTGAACGTGTCATTGCCTGTGCTAGCCGAGGACTTCGTGTCAGCGAGCGCAATTACCCAGCGCACAAGTTGGAGTTTCTCGCGCTGAAGTGGATAAATTCCAAGACTACCTCTTTGGATGTGCCGATTTCGAGGTGTTAACCGACAAAAATACGCTGACCTATGTCATATCGACAGCGAAGCTGGACGCCACAGGTCATCGCTGGATTGCAGCCTTGTCAGCATATAACTTTTCGATTAGTTATAAACCAGGCAAAAAATATACTGATGTAGATGGGCTCAGTCGTCGACCACAGCTCTTCACAGACATGGTCAAGGCCATCTGCTTATCAGTTACCGTCAAAGTTCCGTTGGTGGAGAGCTTGGCGGGTGGGGCAGGTTCTCAGTTGGCCACTGAGGACATAGCGCTAACCGACAACTTTCGCCAGGTGGATCTGAGACGAGAGCAAGCCAGGGACACAACTATAGCCAGGGTGATGGAACTCCTGAGATGCAGTTCTCGAGGGGAGGAGAAGGAGAGTTTACCAGTACAGAAGCTGTAGAGAATGGAAGAGGCTCTACATAGAGGACGGAGTTCTGTACAGAACTGCATCTCAGGATGGTCAGGATGTAGAACAAGTCGTCATTCCAGAAGCCTACAGGACAATAGCCTTCAAAGGGATTCATGATGCTATGGGGCATCCTGGAAAAGACAAGAGTTTGTGGCTGGCTCGGCAAAGATTTTATTGGCCTGGATTAGAAAACGACATCACCAGAAGGATCGAAATCTGCAAGAGGTGCATCTGTAATAGGCACCAGTGAAACCGGTCGCGGAGCTTGTACCCATTTTAACTTCGAGGCCTATGCAGCTGGTCTGCATGAACTTTCTATCCTTGAACACGTCCAAGGGGGGTTACGAGGACGTGCTGGTCATCACTGACCATTTCACCAGATATGCCAAGGCAATCCCTTGCAGAAACCGGACGGCAAACACAACAGCCAAGGCGTTGTACGAGAACTTCATAGTTCATTATTCCTTCCCAGAGCAACTTCATAGCGACCAAGGCCGAAATTTTGAGTCAAAGGTCATCAAAGAGCTATGCAAGTTAGCGGATGTAAAAAAAAGTCGAACAACGCCATACCATCCGATGGGGAATGGAAGTGCCGAAAGGTTGAACCGGACTCTTCTTAAGTTGCTGGGAACACTACGAGAGGACCAGAAGAGTGACTGGAAGACATATATCCCTTCTCTGGTTCAAGCCTACAACTCCACTAGGAATGAGGCTACTGGTTAGTCATCATACTTCCTGATGGTCGGATGGCACCCTCGCCTGCCCATAGACACATATCTTGGAACAGGATCAGGAAGTGAGGAAGTGAATTCCCCAGCAACCTACATCTCCAAACTTAGGAACAATATGGGGTATGCATACAAAGTCGCAGGAGATGTAGCAAAGAAGAGAGCCGACATAAACAAGCGAAACTACGACAAACGGATTACAGAGAACGAGCTTGAGATTGAGGATATAGTGCTAGTAAGGAAAGTACATCTCCAAGGCAGACATAAGCTTGCAGATAGGTGGGAGAGAGACCCATACTTGATTCTGGACATTCCAGACAGCGATGTGCCTGTCTTCAGAGTCCTGTCAGAACCCTGCACAGGAACCTTCTTCTGCCCTTTGTGTCAATTCCACCGACAGAACCCATAGAAACGACAGATACTCTTCATCGCAAGAATGAGACCAAACCAGCTGCACGCCCTAGGGATGAGACTGTGTCGGGACCGAATCGAGCACGTCAGAAGACAGCAGTGACATCCAACCGTATATCGTGCCCCAAAGAAGACATCAGGGTGATCAGCCGCGGGCAACCACAGTCGCGGATGGCAGGCGGTCACCTATCGACCAAGTTCCCATACAACGAATCAGCCCAAGGAGACCAGTTAGGCAGGACGACCACCCGACCGATTTGGAGAGTGGGCATTGTAGTGAATCTAAGAATTTCTATTATTTTTCAGATTTCATTTCCCTCCAGGGTGGCCCGTTTCAATAAAGTTTTTATTTGTAACGTATAGACAGAATATAATATGTTTTGTTATTTTTTATCGGTTAGCTTTACTCATTGTAAATTGTAGAAGCGATAAAGATACCGATTAATGAAATACATATTTTCCTTTCAGGTTAATAATTCATCAGAAAAGAAGAAAGTTAATTATTTTGCTCGTTAATACAAAACCTTGTAGTTTTTCAGAGCAAAGCAGAATAAATTTACATTTATTTTGTAGGTGTTCTTAATCAATGCGGGAAACCCACGTGACTTTTGAATAACGTTCGCATTAGAAAACATGGCGGAAACGTCCACATCAGGTGAGTCTTGTTTGAATAACTTTTTTATTATTTAACCGATTGCGATAAGGTAAAGTCTAAAGTATCCACCAAAATAGTACCAACCCTCGGTGCAAAGCGTCTGTCGGCTGTCTGTAGCCGTTTGTTACTGATGCTCGAACAACTTTTTTCTTGTGTCAAAACAAATAAGGATAACGTTTGCATTTTTTCATGATTTTCAGTCAAAAAGTTAATCCACTCATTGCAGGAACAATTGGTACCTATATTTTATCAACTATTTATTTTAAAATATATGTTATACTAGTAGTTTTACGAAAATGCTGAAACTTTTGCAAAAAAAAAATGGAAATTAAGTTTTGAATATCGTTTGCATCGGTTTTAAAAGGAAAATCGTTTGCATTAAAATTACAAATTAAAACCAACTATGCAACACGTTACTACTACGCCTTATTTGTTTGAATATGCGTATGCTTGGCGCTTTTAACATTTCTTTTCAATAACTAATAATCGTTTTTAGACTTAGTACGTTATAAAAATAACGATTTCTGTTTAGATGCAATTCTTGATTCGTTTTTGCTCTACTAAAACTCTTATGTGATGCGATCAGCCCATCGTCCGTCTATCGTCAATTGTCCGTTTACTTTCTTTGTTGGAATCATAACGAGTTTCATAAATCGTATGTGCTTTCACACTAAATGGTCATAACGTCATGTCATAGAAATATTTGTATAGTCTTTCAAAAGGAATATTAAAAAAATAATAACGATTTTCTTCAAATGTTAAAAAAAATAATAACGATTTTCTTCAAATGTTAAAAAAAATAATAACGATTTTCTTCAAATGTTCGAACTCAACGAGTTTCATAATCGTATGTGGAATGGAGACGAGTTTTAGATCCTCTTTATAGTCAAATTATTTATTTATAAAAAATAACATGGACATAAAACCACAAAGACATTTGACAAACTTTAGCGCCAAAACGGCTTTCACACTAAATGGTCATAACGTCATGTCATAGAAATATTTGTATAGTCTTTCAAAAGGAATATTAAAAAAAATAATAACGATTTTCTTCTCATGTTCGAACTCGTTATATTTCATGAAAAATCAAAGTTATTTGGATTCTTCACAAGGGACGTGGGCTCACATTTCCTGTCTGAAATTTATTTTCACCCTAGCTGTTAGGCGAGGGGAAATATACTTTACAGGCAGTGAATGTGGAATGTAAGCCCATGTTCCCTTTCAAGAATTCAAGTAATTAATAATGAGTCGACATACGCCAACGTGTTTTACCTTTAAACAAACTACAACATCTAGTAACCCCTTTCCCTTTTCAATTCTGCTTATTTCCCTTTATCGTGGCCCTGTTTTAGTCCTAAAACGTGACATCTCTGTATGTTTGAATACATGAAGTCAACGCTAAGGGTGCACTCCTCAGTTTGGCACGAATGTCCATGGTGTAAATCAGAAAGAAATCAACTAAGCATCTTTTAGGTCCATGGATGGTATTTATAATAATTATGAAGCACATGTTTGATGTTGTTTTCAGTTTGGAGTACTTCTAAGTTTTTTTTGGTGTATTGGAATATTCATTCTTTGTTTTTTTTGGAGGCTATAAATAGAAAAATGCTCAATTATCAAAAACTTCTAAAAAGTAGGTAAAATGGCTGATTTTGACTCACAGGGAGATCAGCATGGAATAACTTTTTAAAATGCCAGAGAAGGTATGTAAATCTTAGCATTTCCTGATATGCAAGAGCATTATGATTGCAGACATGACCTTGATATGCAGGAAACATTTTTTTTTTTTTATTTATTGACATTGCAGATATAGCTAAAATTGTTTTGAGGGGTGGGGTAATCTTAAAGAAATGGGACTAAAGTTGTACAGAAAATGCTTTTTAATACTTTTATTTGGTATGGAAACATGGGTAATTTTATTGTCTTCTAAGAAATGTATGACACAATGATGATGTGATTTATTTTTGCTCAAGGATTCAGGCTAAGGACTTGTCATGGGTTTGATTATTGAGAAATGTACATTAAACTGTGGAGTGCCCCCTAAACGTCGACATATTTGGCGGAGTTTTAAAATTTAAAATCTGTGGGGGGTGGTGTTTTTTTAACAAAAGTTGGCATTTTGATCATTAAGCTTGCGAAACACCACTACTTACATTATTGTTAGACTTTTATGCACGAAATGGAAACGTAGAGAATCAATATACACGTTTATCATGCAGATATGCACACAAAACAAAATGGCGGCCATTACGCTGCCGATTTTTTGTGGAAAATCTCGACTATAAATAGAGAATATTATGTCAGTGCCTTTAACTACCAAGTTTATTAGCCGAGCCTTATAAACTTGATAGTTAAAGGCACTGACATAATTTTCTATTTATCATGTAGATTATCCACATTTTTTGTATGAATTACTATTATTACCTATTTCTCAGACTGTTACGCTTATTGATGACGCCGCCCTGTTGTTGCTTTTTGTTTGGGGAAGACTCCTTAGTTTCGAATGAATGTCCATGGGGATTTTCTTATAAAACAGAAATCTAAGAGATTAAAAGCCATATACAGGCTAGACAATAAAAAAGATATCCACAAATATGGTGTTTTTGACTTAGTATGACATAATAGTTAATTTTGTTATAAATAAACTTTTTGTTCTGTGACCGGTATGGAGGCTGTAAACAGAAACTAGTAACTGGTGGCTATGTTGTAAATGCTAGCTTTATTTTTTCATTTCCTGCATTTCTGCATTCGACATCAGATTACAAAAAAAAAAGCCGGATCAAGTATGTAGAAATAACATTTTTATGACAATTTGGAGTGTTTGTCATTCAATTATGGATGTGCTATATCTCAAATAAGGGACAGTTATATGCTGCCGTGTGTCTATAAATGTCATGTTTTCCTTTTTTTGAGTGCTGAGTGGGTGGGGTAAATGAATTGTATTTGTAGGCAGAGAAACTGATATTGTTGCTTTCTAGCATGTATTTGCTATATTTTGAGAGGAAAATATATGGTCTTTCAGGAACAGGGCATGTTTGTTAGTTTTGAAAAACAGAATTCAAATTATTTAACGTAATTAGTGTACAAGTCTGAAAATAGTCTGAATTTCAAAGAAAACTGTAGATTCCGACCTTGTTTTATGACGTCAGGCAACGTTACGTGCATGACGTTAGATAACGTTACGTACAATAACCGCCGAGGGAGGGATTCCGCATTGATTTGCTCTATTGGTCAGTGCCTAATAAAGCAAAATTGATTAGGTCACCCCTTTATTAGGCAGAAAAGTGCATATCTGCATGATAAACGTGTATATTGATTCTCTACGTTAAGTAAGGGGTTACTAGTATTTGTAGTTTGTTTAAAGGTAAAACACGTTGGCGTATGTCATTATTAATTACTTGAATTCTTGAAAGGGCTTACATTCCACATTCACTGCCTGGAAAGTATATTTCCCCTCGCCTAACGGCTAGGGTGAAAATAAATTTCAGACAGGAAATGTGAGCCCACGTCCCTTGTGAAGAATCCAAATATCTTTGATTTTTCTTGAAAAATAATGAGTTCGAACATTTGAAGAAAATCGTTATTATTTTTTTTAACATTTGAAGAAAATCGTTATTATTTTTTTTAACATTTGAAGAAAATCATTATTATTTTTTTAATATTCCCTTTGAAAGACTATACAAATATGTCTATGACATGACGTTATGACCATTTAGTGTGAAAGCACATACGATTTATGAAACTCGTTATGATTCCAACAAAGAAAGTAAACGGACAATTGACGATAGACGGACGATGGGCTGATCGCATCACATAAGAGTTTTAGTAGAGCAAAAACGAATCAAGAATGGCATCTAAATAGAAATCGTTATTTTTATAAGGTACTAAGTCTTAAAACGATTATTAGTTATTGAAAAGAAATGTTAAAAGCGTCAAAGCATACGCATATTCAAACTAATAAGGCTAGAAGTAACGTGTTGCATAGTTTGTTTTAATTTGTAATTTTAATGCAAACGATATTCCTTTTAAAACCGATGCAAACGATATTCAAAACTTAATTTCCATCTTTTTTGCAAAAGTTTCAGCATTTTCGTAAAACTACTAGTATAATATATATTTTAAAATAAATGGTTGATAAAATATAGGTTCCAATGGTTCCTGCAATGAGTAGATTTAACTTTTTGACTGAAAATCATGAAAAAATGCAAACGTTATCCTTATTTGTTTTGACGCAAGAAAAAAGTTGTTCGAGCATCAGTAACAAACGGCTACAGACAGCCGACAGACGCTTTGCACCGAGGGTTGGTACTGTTTTAGTGGATACTTTAGACTTTACCTTATCGCAATCGGTTAAATAATATAAAAGTTATTCAAACAAGACTCACCTGATGTGGACGTTTCCGCCATGTTTTCTAATGCGAACGTTATTCAAAAGTCACGTGGGTTCCCCGCATTGTTAATATCCTTATTGTCATTTGTATATAGATGTATTTTAAGATTTTAGCTCATGACGGTACGGAATATGGTTATATTCTGTCCAGGAAACCAGCTATGTTTTATTTTTCTTAATGCTTTTAGGGCATTAACTACTCTGTGTTAATAGGTAATAAGGCAGTATGAGTTGCTCCCCTCAACAAGGTGTTACGAGTTGTTTCCCTTGGAGAAGCAACAATATCATTATATTCATTGTATCGGTCCATAGGGATTACCATGGAATACACTGGAAATACCAGGATGTATTTCAAGACAGTGGGATAATGTGTAACAGAGTGTTTATAAAGTGTTTTGATGATAAGATCAATTGTTTTAATTATATTTATATGCTAAGCTGGCAAGCGCTCGTACTAACTGTTTTGTGGTGTACTATGTTGCGTACTGTGTTGTCTTTGATTTTAGCTCTACTGGCCAAGGGCCAGCAGAGCTTATGGGATGGTGTGTTGTCCGTCTTCCGTCGTCCGTCCGTCCGTTAACTTTTCTTCAAACGACTTCTCCTCAGAAACCGCTTTGTCAATTTTGACCAAACTTCACATGGATGATCCTTAGAGGAATGCTTTTTAGATTTGTTAAAATTAGGTCAGCGCTACATCCAAGATGGCTACCATTACCATATATCGTTGAAACCTTAAAAAATCTTCTTCTCCAGAACCACTGGACAGATTTTAACAGTTTTTCTTTTAAAATGATCGCCAACGCCTAGACTATCAAAATTGTTCAAATAAAGTCTCCGGGGTAAAAAATGGCTGTGCCCCGGGGGTCAAAAGTTTGTATATTGAGGTTTTGCATGTGTTTCATATAGACATATAGGAACAAACTTTAAACAATCTTCTTCTCTGAAACCACAAGGCACAGAGCTCTCATGTATTACATCAGGCATCAGCTTATGGTCCTCTACTAAGCTTGTTCAAATGGTGACCCTGGGGTCAAATTTCTCCCCGCCCCAGGGGTCACAGTTTTACATAGACTTATATAGGATTTTTTAAAAAAAAAATCTTCTTCTCTGAAACTACAACAGCCAGAGGTTTGATATTTTGCATTTACTATAAGCTTATGGTCCTTTACCAAGTTTGCTCAAATGGTGACCCTCGGGTCACATTTGGCCCCGCCCCAAGGGTCACATGTTTTGCATAGACATGTATAGGGAAAAACTTAAAAAATCTTCTTCTCTGAAACTGCAAGAGCCAGAGGTTTAATATTTTGCATTTGCTATAAGCTTGTGGTCCTCTAACAAGTTTGTTCAAATGGTGACCCAGGGGTCACATTTGGCCCCACCCCGGGGTCACAGTTTTACATAGACTTGTATAGGAAAAACTGAAAAAAATCTTCTTCTCTGGAACCACATGGCACAGAGCTCTCATTTATTACATGTAGCATCAGCTTATGGTCCTATTCTAAGTTTGTTCAAATGACGACTCTAGGGTCAAATTTGTCCCCGCCCCTAGGGTCACAGTTTTACATAGACTTATATAGGATTTTTTTTTAAAACTCTTCTTCTCGGAAACTACAAGAGCCAGAGGTTTGATATTTTACATTTATTATAAGCTTATGGTCTTTTACTAAGTTTGTTCAAATGGTGACCCTGGGGTCACATTTGGCCCCGCCCCAAGGGTCACATGTTTTACATAGACATGTATAGGGAAAAACTGAAAAAATCTTCTTCTCTGAAACTGCAAGAGCCAGAGGTTTAATATTTTGCTGTTGCTATAAGCTTATGGTCCTTTACCAATTTTGTTCAAATGGTGACCCTGGGGTCACATCTGGCTCCGGCCCGGGGGTCACAGTTTTACATAAATGCTTGTATAGGGAAGAACTGAAAAAATTCTTTTTCTCTGGAACTGCAAGAGCCAGAGGTTTAATATTTTGCACTTGCTATAAGCTTATGGTCCTTTACCAACTTTGTTCAAATTGTGACCCTTGGGTCACATTTGACCCCGCCCCAAGGGTCACATGTTTTACATAGACATGTATAGGGAAAAACTTAAAAAATCTTCTTCTCTGAAACTGCAAGAGCCAGAGGTTTAATATTTTGCATTTGCTATAAGCTTATGGTCTTTTACCAAGTTTGTTCAAATGGTGACCCATTGGTCACATTTGGCCCCACCCTGGGGGTCACAGTTTTACTTAGGCTTGTATAGGCAAAAACTGAAAGAAATCTTCTTCTCTGGAACCACATGGCACAGAGCTCTATGTATTACATGTAGCATCAGCTTATGGTCCTCTACCTGGGGTCAAATTTGGATGCGCCCCGGGGGTAACAGTTTTTAGCTCTATTGATCAGAGATCAGCAGAGCTTATGCCGTGGTGCGGCGTCCGTCGTCCGTCTGTCCGTCCGTCCGTCTGTCTGTCCGTCTGTCCGTAAACTTTTTTTTGTAGCGACAACTCCTCTGAAACTACTGAATGGATTTTCATGAAACTTTACAGAAATGTTGCCCATGACGTCTAGTTGATTCTAGCAAAAATTCATGTTGATGAGAAATCCAAGATGGCCGCCAAATCTAAAAATAGGTTTTTAAAAAACAAGTTTGTAGCGACTACTTCTTGAAAACTATAAGTGATATTGATATGGGACTTTTTCTAAAATGATCAGCATGACATGATGTTGGTCCTTGTCAAAAATCGTTTTGATTCAACGTTAAACATGGCTGCCAGCGGCCATCTTTGTTTACATAGAATTATATTATGAAAACTTGTAGCGACTACTCCTCTGAAACTTCTTGACGGATTTTCATGAAACTTCACAGGAATGTTGCTTTTGATGTCTAATTGATCCTAGCAAAATTTTAGGTCGGCCGGAAATTCAAGATGGCCGCCACGACTAAAAATAAATTTTCAAAATACAAGTTTGTAGCGACTTCTTCTTGAAAACTATAAGTGATATTGATATGGGACTTTTTGTAAAATGATCAGCATGACATGATGTTGGTCCTTGTCAAAAAATGTTTTGATTCAACGTTAAACATGGCTGCCAGTGGCCATCTTTGTTTACACAGAGTTATATAATGAAAACTTGTAGCGACTACTCCTCTGAAACTACTTGACGGATTTTCATGAAACTTCACAGGAATGTTGCTCTTGATGTCTTATTGATCCTAGCAAAATTTCAGGTCGGCCGGAAATTCAAGATGGCCGCCACGGCTAAAAATATTTTTTCAAAAAACAAGTCTGTAGCGACTACTTCCTGAAATCAAATTCAATCAGTAGAGCTTCAAGGTCATTGACCTCTTGTTATTGTGTCGATATTGTGTAAGTGAATGGTTTAGCGTGTTTATCGAGGGATGAGAAGTTCTCACTGCATGCACGGGGTTGACATCCGATAACCCCTTATTGGCGCTAAAATTACTAACTCCCGCCTATCTCTATTTACGAGGCATTCTACATCTAGCTTTCTGAGGGTAAGGTCGCGAGACCTAACTTGGCTATATTTTCTAGATAGGCTTTGCCATGTTACATAACCTCTTACTTTTGAGCATATTTATTGAGAAACGCATATTATGGATGCGATTCTGGTAAGACTGTTTTAAGTGTTTTTATAGTATACATGTACGTGAAATGTTGCATTTGCTGAATTGAGCCGTTTAGCTTACCTGATAGATTTTCACTTAGTTTTACCGTTGTTGTTCTTATATGTTTCAGGCTCAAAATAATGGTTTAATTCGTATATTGCGAACCTGCACGAATAAATAGTTTAAACCTGGGAAGTTTTGTGTGTTCAAATTTTACACCCGAGACCCGGTTACATATGCATATATTCGCTCTGCCGATCAAACATATGCCAGTTGACCAATTAAAATCACATGAGGTATTTACTCCATTACAAAAAGCACATGCTGTCCCACAAACAAACATTTTATACAATAGAACACATGGTAAAGTTTGTGGCCAAAATTGAGCTTTGACAATGGTGGGCGGGGTTTATCGATTTGTACGGATCTATGTATCGTCTAGGTCCCTGTTTCGGTGACTTTTGTTTATCGCGTGCCTATTTTTTTTATTGGACTTCATCAGTTTTGCGGTGTTTTTTGTAAACATTGAAACATCGCGTCTGTCACCTTGAACCAAAAATCGTGCTTCAAACGGGTTATTAAATGCTTATTTTATGTATTGATCTAAAATCTTGCATTGACTGCTCCTCTAAATGGTCTTGAGGGAGCTGGCATGGCGCAGTCAGTAGCGCGGCGAATTTGTAACCGGAGGCCCCGGGTTCAATCCTCCGTGGTGCCACTGAGTTTTGTCGGTGTGTTCCTAGGCAAGACACTTTCCCTTAGCCTCGTCCGTCGGATGGGGACGTAAACCGAGTGGTCTCGTGTATCGGTCTATCCTCCGAGCACGTTAAAGAACCATAGGAATCTATTTGATAATAAGAGTAGGGCACGGTTCCCGGATTCCTATGTATCCTCCCCCTCTCTCTGGGGCGGCTCTAAATAACCTATACTGTGTTGCTGAGCCGTTAAACAACATTCAATTCTAAATTGTCTTCTCAATACAATGCAGGTTGTTTCAGAAGAGCATGAAAAGCAACCTGTAGACTTTGCCAAGATAGCTGACATCGATAAACACCTAGCAGAAGTGGAAGCAAATGTTAAGTCGGACCAGAGTATACCCAAGAAAGAGATTACTGTGTGGATAGATCCTCTAGATGCTGTACAGGAATACACTGAGAAGATAGATAGATGTAAGGGCAAATGCCTGGATCTTTTTGTAGCCCTGAAACTGACAAAACTTATGTTTAATATGAAGCTGTTTGAATAAATACTGAAAAGGGGCTCAGACCCAGTTGTATTTCCTAGGTATTTGGGGGAAAATTGGGAAAAACGTCCCTAGATCGAATTGGGAATTTTTTATCGACAAATTTCCAAAATTGGGAAATTAGAACATTATGAAGAATTATCATTTAAATAGTGATTTGAACCTGTTAGAGTGGTTAACAACAATCAGTTACTGAAATGAGTGTGTGGAGTGACTTCAAAACAATAGGAGATGTCTTTACATTTATATAATATTTTTTGGATACTTTTTTTTTTAAATTGGGGGAAAGAAAGAGAGTTTCTTTTTGCCATTGGGAAGGGGCCGTGGCACTCCTAGGAAAAGCTCTGATTGAGTTTGTTTATGAGAGGTAATATAAGTTGCATCACCTCTAGCACCGGCTTAAGCGGTATTCTACTTTGTCAGAATATGCTTATTGTTAACATTAACGGAGATGCTAAAGACTTTGTATCAAGTATTTGTGTATAATATTGCCATCAAATTTGCATTAAACCCCCCTGTTAATAGAAACAACTGGTTACAAACTCACGCTTCGTGAAAGGGCACGCTGACTTTTTTAACTCTTCTTTTTACATAAACAATACCTGCACTATAAATAAACCATTCCGGTGTTGTGCTTAGCATTGGCGCAGCGTGTAGGGGATACAACCAAATTAGTACACACATATTTACTCGGCCTTGTTTAATTTTATTCAGTTGCTTTGTTAGCGTAATTCTCTAAGTTGTAACGGTTCCGAGTTCTTCGTCAACTGTTTCAGTTTATGTTTTAATAAGTATATTCTGCCTTTAAAAGCTTCAAAGATTGGGCTTGATGATCCCAAATGACTAGTAAATAATAACAATACTGATTTGTAGTCAGGGTGCCTTTTTGCAGCCGCCACACAGCACTAAACCAACACTAGTGAGAATGTCAAGAAATACTTAAAAGGGGATTCCTTGGAAGCAGCAAACACAAACAAGAGAGAAAAGTAGCAGAATTGGTATTATTGAGTCTGTAAATCACTCGTTCTTCTGCTAGTTCAGGGTCTGATATTACTTCTCTTTTAAGCTGAGGCTATTGGACCTAATACATATACAGTTAAACATAAATCACTCGATACTTGCAGCTCAGGGTCTGACTTGACTTCTGTTTGAAACCTTGGGCTGCTGGACTTGACTAGATATAAACAATTTCATAACAAGAAGGAATTCGACGGCGCGCCATCGTAAAATACCCACGTTTTCTTCACACAGGTCAATCAATTCCCTTTAAAGGGACAATATCCGTAACGTGCAGCCAATAAAACACAAACTAATTACGTTGACAGACATAACACACAAACCATTATTGAATATTTACTATTAAATAACACCAAGATTGTTTGACGGAATTCAATAGCGGTACAAAAAAAGAAATACCGCTTCGTGGGGTTGAACTCGTAACCCACACTAAAATTACACTCCGAGTTTTAAATAATAAATCATTTGACATGCTGTGTATCTCTCTCATAGACGACTATTATACCAATTAATGTGAAAAAGTATGAAAAAATTACATCATAATTGAATTATTAGTGTATTTGATGCCCCATCCACCAGGCCCCACCTATGACGTAGGTGGAAACAAATGTAGTGCTAGGACGTGACATAATTTATGTTTCAAAGGTCATTTATACAATTTAATTAAAGAAAGTTACCGATGCCAAAGGTTGTTCAGGGTCGGAACTTTGGTAGGATGGCGTCTGCTACTTCAGATGTCGGATGGCTATCGGTATTTCCCCGAAATGTTCATCTGATTGTTTTACACATATGTACCTTTATTCAAGGAGCATTCATCGATTTTACCGATTTCTTGTATAATACTGTTGCGATCATTTTTTCTGCAGACGGAACAAACCTGCTTCATTTTGTAACGACAATGGTATGTGTGGCAGTGAACGGCCAGCCCACTATTGGAGTTATACACAAACCATTCGCAAATGACGGCAAAGGAGAAACCAGTACGTATTACACAACTTGGTATATTTTAACGATGTACTACTCAAAACTTGCTAAGGATCTTTTGTGCTGTCTAAATTTCTTGCTGAAATAAATAGCGTTATTTCTATTTTATATAAAATTATTTAGGGCAGTGTATGGCCATGTGATCTCATGACTTGATTAAAATTGTGGAATTGTTGAAGTATCAATGAAATTAATATCGTTATTGTGAATTAATTTCTAATAAAATTATATGGAAGAATAAAAGTGATCCTTAGCAAATTTTTAGTAGTATATATTGGGTACATAGACAGACAGAAGTTGAATCACAAGGTATGATAGAGAATCTACAAGGTACAGTAGATAATGTACAAGGTACAGTGGAGAATCTTCAAGGTGCTGTAGATAATCTACATGGTGTGTAGATAATCTACAAGGTACAGTAGCTAATCTACACGGTACAGTAGATAATCTACAAAGTACTGTAGATAATCTACAAAGTACAGTAGATAGTCTACAAGGTACAGTAGATAAACTACAAGGTACCGTAGATAATCTACAAGGTACAGTAGATAATCTACAAGGTACCGTAGATAATCTACAAGGTACAGTAGATAATCTACAAGGTGCAGTAGATAATCATCAAGGTGCTGTAGATAATCTACATGGTGCTGTAGATAATCTACAAGGTACAGTAGCTAATCTACACGGTACAGTAGATAATCTACAAGGTACTGTAGATAATCTACAAAGTACAGTAGATAGTCTACAAGGTACAGAAGATAATCTACAAGGTATCGTAGATAATCTACAAGGTACAGTAGATAAATTATCTACAAGGTACTGTAGATAATCTACAAGGTACTGTAGATAATGCTTCTTCACTAACTTGATTTTCAAAGAATTCATGAAACTTGCTACAATAGTTTATGGATATCATTTTTTTAATGCAAATTGTTTACTGGTTTCTATTTATAAAAAAACAAAAACATTGCTACTGCAACCATCAACATCAATTCTTTACAAGAAGTCCTGCTTATATACAGAAGGATTTAAAGAAGATTGACTGGCACCTATTTTGTTCAAGTGTCCTGTATTTATTGAGTCGCCATGCGTCAGCATGGCTGACTCTTTGGAATCGTGTCGTGTACGTATATACTGCAATTTCTGAATATGGACTTTTTGTTGTTGTTGTTGGGTGAGGAGCTTTACCGTTTTCGGCAATGTAGTCCCCTTTAACTGCCTCAAATACAACTTAATTTGATAAGATGACTGACATGAACGTTATGTATACTGAGTAATATAACTACTGATTGTGAAATAATGAAATAATTGTAATTGTATACAGTATAAACGTGTCTTTTTTGTAGATTACCGAAATATTATGCACATTAATACACCATATTTCGGACGTGGAGCTTTACGCACTTCGAGAATGCACTTCGAGAATGTAGTTCCTTTAACTGCCTCAAGTATAACTTAATTTCATAAGGTAACTGACATGAACGTTATATATACCGAATAATATAACTACTGATTGTGAATAATTGTCATTGTATACAGTATATACGTGTCTTTTTGGTAAAAGGATCTGAAGTACTATGCGCAATAATACACACATAAATATTTTATGAATGGAATCAATAGCGTAGTTACCCGGATGTCGAACATCTCATTAATATTAATTCATTTGATTCGATAGTGCAGCAGAAACTCGATAATTATCCATTAATCCAGAACCATTAATTTGAAAATGTACACTCATTGACGAAAAATAAGCAATCAATTAACACATTTTCCGCCCCAGTTTCTAAACCAGTAAGCTAAACATGCCGCTCATGACATGCGTGACCTATATAACAAATTGGGAACTAAATGTCCGTAAATGTAATAGAAAGAGTCTGGTCTCAGCGAGTTGGCTTATTTAAACACCGAGATGGGTAAAACTACATTATCCTGCTATTAGGGTTGTGTTTTCTTTCCTCTTTGATAAAAAAATACCATTTTTGGCATTCAAAACACATTAATGCATGAAAAAAGTTCGTAATTGATGGTATTTCGATTGAATGTTTGTGAAATTTCCGGGCCGTAAAAGAGCGGTGTCATAGTAGTTCGGATGGTACATAATTTTGGATTTTTTAAATTTTTTTTTTACTTAATCAAATAAGAAAAACTGTCCTTTACAAATACATGTTGGTGGAAAATATATATATATATGTATAGATACAGATATAAAGTATAGTTCTATTCATTACTTAAGGTGTAAGGAGTTCCTGGAATCCTACTTTGAAATGCATTCTAGTCTAGGCTCCTAATTCTTTAACTTGTAGAAAGTGGTGACAAAAAGGAAAATATAGCCAGAGGAGGCCCTGATAGTCTAATAAAAGCTGATTAAAAATTTGGCTCCAAGTTTGGCTCCAGTTTCACCAAATCGCTTGTACTCTCCTTTGCATCGGTTATAAATAACTATGTAATATTCTCGTCTAACTTATTTGAAACAAAGTAGTAAATACGTCCACTGACTAGGAGCATAAAGTGGTAGCAAAAAGAAAAATATAGTTAGGAGGTTCTGAGTTTGATTACTACATATGTAACAAATGTGTGGTATGAAAGCGAATAAATACTAATTTCCAATAAGAAAAAATATTGGACCTTTCCATTTTAAATCAGGGCCTGTCCATTTTCAGAAGCAACAAGCCCTGGGCCTGTCTCTTAAAATAATTGCCCGTGAGCACTGACATACACTCGAAAACCAAAACGGACGCGGTTGCAAAAAATAATTCCGTCCCAAGCATTTTTCAGTACAAAAAAAATCTCAACTGTAAAATTTAACATAACCTTTAACCTCACCAAGAAGACAGACTGTTCAATCTTGGCGACTCTCAGGACCTTCAGTCCTTTGATTTTTATTATTATTATAAAAAAAAGCATTGTGTTGAACTTTTGCGCTATTTCTCATCACATTAATTAGGTTAGATATGGTGACCAGCAAAACTTAATCTCAACTGGTGTGCTTAAACCCATGACTGTAGCATGAGAGGTCTGATCTTCAGGAAGCATCTTAAGCCACTCGTACATGGAGGACCCTAGTTACGTCGCTTTCATTTTTATATAATTTTATTTCAGCGTGGGCATGGGTTGCCTATGGCCAGTCTACAAACCTTCTGAAAGTTGATGAGAGAGAAAAAGGTTACGAGGAGGCACATAGAATCATTGTAGGGAGATCTCATGCGGGGTCAGTGGAACCATTGGCCAGAGAGGCACTGGGTAACGTTAAGGTGACCCCAGCTGGGGGTGCAGGTAGGGCTTTGATTAGACTGACGTAGCCAGCTACACATGGTCACATGTGTATAAAACGTTTGGTAACATTTGCATGACCCCACTTTCAAAAAGGGAAGTGGGGGCTATATAGGAATCATGTTGTGCGTAACGTCCTGTCGTGTCGCATCACACTTTGTTGTCGCGTCGCATAACATATTTTTTAGCTCTACTGATCAGAGATGCCGTCGTGCGGTGTCCGTCGTCTGTCTATCCGTCCGTCCATACACGTTTTATTGTAGCGACTACTCCTCTGAAAATACTGAATGGATTTTCATGAAACTTTGCAAAAATCTTGCCCTTGAAGTCTAGTTGATCCTAGCAAAAATTCATGTTGATGTGAAATCCAATATGGCCGCCAAATCTAAAAATAGATTTTTAAAAAACAAGTTTAGCTACTACTTCTTGAAAACTATAAGTGATATTGATATGGGACTTTTTCTAAAATGATCAGCATGACATGCTGTTGGTCCTTGTCGAAAGTCGTTTTGATTCGACGTTAAACATGGCTGCAGCGGCCATCTTTGTTTACATAGAGTTATTTAAAACTTGTAGCGACTACTCCTCTGAAACTACTTGACGGATTTCCATGAAACTTCACAGGAATGTTGCTCTTGACGTCTAAATGATACTAGCAACATTTCAGGTTGGTCGCCACAGCTAAAAATAGATTTTCAAAGAAAACGTTTGTAGCGAGTACTTCTTGAAAACCATAAGTGATATTGATATGGGACTTTTTCTAAAATGATCAGTATGGAATGATGTTGATCCATGTCGAAAAATTATTTTGATGCTACGTTAAACATGGTCGCCAGCGGCCATCTTTGTTTACATAGAGTTATATAGTAAACACTTGTAGCGACTACTCCTCTGAAACTACTTGACGGCTTTTCATGAAACTTCACAGGAATGTTGCTCTTGATGTCTAATTGATCCTAGCAAAATTTGAGATCGGCCGGGAAATTCAAGATGGCCGCCACGGCTAAAAATAAATTTTCAAAAAACAAGTTTGTAGCGACTACTTCTTGAAAACTATAAGTGATATTGATATGCGTCTTTTCCTAAAATGTTCAGTATGACATGATGTTGATCCTTGTCGAAAATTATTTTTATTCGACGTTAAACATGGCTGCCAGCGGCCATCTTTGTTAACATAGAGTTATATAATGAAAACTTGTAGCGACTACTCCTCTGAAACTACTTGACGGATTTTCATGAAACTTCACACGAATGTTGCTCTTGATGTCCAATTGATCCTAGCAAAACTTCAGGTCGGCCGGAAATTCAAGAAATGACATGATGTTGGTCCTTTTCGAAAATCGTTTTGATTCGATGTTAAACATGGCTGTCAGCGGCCATCTTTGTTTACATAGAGTTATCTAGTTAAAACTTGTAGCGACTACTCCTCTGTAACTAATTGACGGATTTTCATGAAACTTCACAGGAATGTTGCTCTTGATGTCTAAATGATCATAGCAACATTTCAGTCGGATGGAAATCAAGATGGCCGCCATGGCTAAAAACAGATTTTCAAAACACAAGTTTGTAGCGACTACTTCTTGAAAACTATAAGTGATATTGATATGGGACTTTTTCTAAAATGATCAGTATGACATGATGTTGATCATTGTCAAACATTATTTTGATTTGACGTTTAACATGGCCGCCAGCGGCCATCTTCGTTTACATAGAGTTATATAATGAAAACTTGTAGCGACTACTCCTCTGAAACTACTTTACGGATTTTCATGAAACTTCACAGGAATGCTGATCTACCTATCAAAAACCTATCAGTAGAGCTTCAAGGTCATTGACCTCTTGTTATTACTTGCATTCCTCAAACAGTTTTGAATAGGTTGTTCCCAAACTTCGTATACACATAACAACTGATGGCAATATGTCCCTCTACATCACCCATTGTTGATTGCCTAATTTATTACAGAATTTTGGCCCTCTGTTTGACTTAGAATTTAAAGCGGGAGTATTCATCACCTTCAGTGAAAGTTCTAGTTATAGCTTGCTTAGCCGATTTTTACGGATGGCGGGAGGTGTACCGTACTGGTTCTACCAAGGAAAAGTGGATGGTCTGCCTCCACCACAAAAAAACGATCGTCATACATAACCTTACATGTGTTGAAAATGATGTAAAACACCATACAAACAACAAACAAATAGCGTATGTAGCAAGGTTTTGTCGCTTAAATGGCAAGATACATGTATATAAAGATCGCTTTGTCCATCATCCTAGTCAAAAAAAAGCAACAACAATTCCCTGTAACTCATTCCTTTCTTTATATTTCTTTTACAGGCTTTCAATAAGTAGACGTCTCCTGACAATAATAGTCACATGACCACAACATCAATAAATGAAGCTCAAACTCTTGGTTCAAAGGTCATTGTTGGTCCTGAGAACCGAACAGTCCCTTTAACTGTTTTTAGCTCGACTATTCGAAGAATAAGAGAGCTTATGTAATCACCCCGGCGTCGGCGTCGGCGTTGGCGTCGGCGTCGGCGTCCCACATCAAGGTTTGCGTGTAAGCTGTGTTTACAAGTCTATATCTCTTACATTTCTTATCCTACCACAACCAAATTTGTTCATGGGCTTCCTTGTAGCATTATCTTAAGGGCTGCATAAGCAATTTTTGTTCCTGTAACCCATGAACTCCCATGAAACGCAAATTATGATAGCCCATAAAATGTGTCCCAATTTACATCAAATTTTGCGTGTAAGCTGTGTTTACAAGTCTATATCTCTTACAATTCTTACCCTAGCACAACCAAATTTGGCCATTAGCTTCCTTATAGCATTATCGTAAGGGCTGCTTAAGTAATTTTGGTTCCTGTAACCCCTGGGCTCCCATGGAACCCAAATTCTGATAGCCCTTAAAATATGTCTTGTTTCACATCAAATTTTGTGTTTAAGCTGTGTTTACAGGTCTATATCTCTTACATTTTTTGTCCTAGCTGAACTAAATTTTGGAATTGGTTTCCTTATAGTATGTTGTAAAGGGTTGGATAAGTAATTTTGTCTTCTGCAAATTTTGGGCTCCCATGGAACCCAAATTGTGATGGCCCATAAAATGTGCAATAAATGCAGATCTAGGTTTGCATGTAAGCATGTATATATCTATAATTTTGGTTTGGGATTTGTTATAGCATTATGCATCTTATTACTTCACCCATATTGGGTCATGGGCTCCCTCCTCCCCCCCCAGACCTCTACCCCCACCCCCACTCCCCTCCACACCTTTTATTATTTTTTTCTATTTTTTTTTTACATATTTCTGTGTTGTTTTAGTCAATTCTTACAAATATATGTTGCAACCCTCCCCGCCCCCACCACCCCCACGCCTCTCACCCCATCACCTCCCCCGCCCCAGACTTGAAACTTTTTTTTTTTTTTTTTTACATATTTCTGTGAGATTTTGTCAATTCTTACACAAATATGTTGCAACCCTCCCCGTCAACCCCCGCCCCCCCCCACCCCCGCCTCTAACCCCATCACCCCACCCACCACGCCCCACACTTGATTTTTTTTTTTAAAAATATTTCTGTGATGTTTTAGTCAGTTCTTACACATAAATGTTGCAACCCTCCCTGCACCCCCACCCCATCCCCCTGCCTCTCACCCCATCACCCCCCCACCCCCCACCCGCACCCCGCCCCAGACTTGAAACTTTTTTTTTTTTTTTTTTTACATATTTCTGTGTTGCTTTTGTCAGTTCTTACACATATATGTTGCAACCCTCCCCGCCCCCACCACCCCACCCCACGCCTCTCACCCCATCACCTCCCACCCCACCCCGCCCAAGACTTGAAACTTTTTTTTTTTTTTTTTTTACATATTTCTGTGAGCTTTTGTCAATTCTTACACAAATATGTTGCAACCCTCCCCGTCAACCCCCACATCCCCACCCCCGCCTCTCACCCCATCACCCATACCCACCACGCCCCACACTTGATTTTTTTTAAAAATATTTCTGTGTTGTTTTACTCAATTCTTACACATATATGTTGCAACCCTCCCTGCCCCCACCACCCCACCCCCCTGCCCCTCACCCATCACCCCTACCCCACCCCGCCCCAGATTTGATTTTGTTTTTTTTACATATTTCTTTGTTGTTTTAGTCAATTTTTACACATATATGTTGCCCCATCCACCCCCACCCCCCACTCCACACCCCGCTCCCCCCACCCAATCCCCACTTGAAAATCTAATTTTTTTATTATTTTTTTTTACATATTTCTGTGTTGTTTTAGTCATTTCTTACACATATATGTTGCAAACTTCCCATCCCCAAACCCACACCCCGCCTCTCCCCCTCCCCCCTCCCCCCCACTTGAAACTTTTTTTTTTTTACATTTTTTTGTTGTTGTTTTAGTCAATTCTTACACATATATTTTGCCCCCTCCCCCTCTCCCCCCGCTCTCCCCCCGCTCTCCCCCACACCCCACACCCCACCCCCACTTGAAACGTTTTTTTTTTTACATATTTTTTTTGTTGTTTTAGTCAATTCTTACACATATATTTTGCCCCCTCCCCCCGCCCCAAACCCACTCCCGCCTCTCCCCCCGATCTCCCCCACACCCCACCCCCACTTGAAACTTTTTGTTTTTTACATATTTCTGTGTTGCTTTTGTCAATTCTTATTCACCCCGCCCCACTTGATTTCTTTTTTTTCTTTTTTTTTACATATTTCTTTGTTGTTTTAGTAAATTCTTACACATGTTGCTCTCCCCACCCCACGCCTCTACCCCATCCCCACTCAAACTTTATTTTTTTATTTTTTTTCTTCATATTTTTGTGTTGTTTTGGTGAATTATTACATAACTTCTTACACATATATGTTGCCCTCACCACCCCCACTCCCCGTATTATCCACCCCCGCCTCTCTCCCACCCTCACCCCGCACCCCACTCAAAACTCGATTCTTTTTTTTTTTTTTTTTTTTTTTTACATATTTCTGTGTAGTTTTGGTCAATTCTTACACATAGTTATGTTGTGCTCCCAATCCCACCCCATATTGTTGTAGCCTTGTTTTCTGATGGTATATACTAGCTATAAATTTATTATTCTCCGAAAAATCGAATAGTCGAGCTGCGCTGTTCTCCGACAGCTCTTGTTTTTTATATAGATTGGGGTAAACCGGGCGGTCGTCCACATTTTGTTTTTAGCTCGACTGATCAGAGATCAGCAGAGCTTATGCCTTGGTGCGGCGTCCGTCGTCCGTCTGTCCGTAAACTTTTATTTGTAGCGACTACTCCTCTGAAACTACTGGATGGATATTCATGAAACTTTACAGAAATGTTGCCCATGAAGTCTAGTTGATCCTAGCAAAAATTCATGTTGATGTGAAATCCAAGATGGCCGTCAAAGCTAAAAATAGATTTTTAAAATACAAGTTTGTAGCGACTTCTCCTTGAAAACTAAAAGTGATATAGATATGGGACTTTTTCTAAAATGATCAGCATGACATGGTGTTGGTCCTTGTCAAAAATCGTTTTGATTCGACGTTAAACATGGCTGCCAGTGGCCATCTTTGTTTACATAGAGTAATATAGTAAAAACTTGTAGCGACTACTCCTCTGAAAATACTTGGCGGATTTTCATGAAACTTTACAGGAATGTTGCTCTTGATGTCTAATTGATCCTAGCAACATGTCAGGTCGGCAAGAAATTCAAGATGGCCGCCACAGCTAAAAATAGATTTTTAAAAAATAAGTTTATAGCGACTACTTCTTGAAAACAATAAGTGATATTGATATGGGACTTTTTCTAAAATGATCAGCATGACATGATGTTGATCCTAGTCGAACATTATTTTGATTCGACGTTAAAGGTATACAGAAGTAAATCACTGTGGTATTCATGCCTGGTGTAGTCGAAAGGAGTTCCCAAATATATAATCCCTAACTTTTTTTGTGATAAAAGGCATTTTTGAGTATTTAAGGCCTGTTTTTCTGGCTGAAATAACTTTATTGACTTGTTTGTGATAGCTAAGAACCATTTGCATGGTTGTAAGATGATTTTATTTATCAACTTGAAAGTTTTGAAAGTGAAAGTAGAATAATTTAAGAGGTGCCGAAAGAATGCAGTTTGTTCACGGTGTCAACAAAGATCAGAATTTTATTTTCTTATATGCCACGTGACCCCTACTATTCTCAGCAGTTTTCTAGAGAGGCAGGTCTCATGACTAAGAATATGTAAATGAATCTTAGTTTGAATTTCATTTTGAAAAATGGCTAACTAGAAAGCTTGGACAATATTGCATTGGACTCAATGGGATTTGATTTACTTCCGGTACACCTAAACATGGCTGCAAGTGGCCATCTTTGTTTACATAGTTATATAGTAAAAACCTGTAGCAACTACTCCTCTGAAACTACGCGACGGATGTTCATAAAACTTCAAAGGAATGTTGCTCTGGATGTCTAGTTGATCCTAGAAAAATTTCTGGCTGGTCGAAAATTCAAGATGGCCGCCACGGCTAAAAATAGATTTAAAATAAATAAATTTGTAGCGACTACTTCTTGAAAACTGTATGTGATATTGATATGGGACGTTTTCTAAAATGATCAGCATGACATGATGTGGATCCTTGTCGAAATTTATTTTGATGCGTCTTTAAACATGGCCGCTAGCGGCCATCTTTGTTTACATAGATGTATATAGTAAAAACTTGTAGCGACTACTCCTCTGAAACTACTTGACGATTTTTTATGAAACTTCACAGGAATGTTGCTCTTGATGTCTTATTGATCCCAGATTTTTTTAGGTCGGCCGGAAATTCAAGATGGCCATGGCTAAAAATAGATTTTTTTTAAAAAAGGTTGTAGCGACTACTTCTTGAAAACTGTAAGTGATATTGATATGGGAATTTTTCAAAAATGATCAGCATGACATGATGTTGATCCTTGTCGAACATTATTTTGATTCGACATTAATCATGGGCACCAGTGGCCATCTTTGTTTACATAGAGTTTGTATAGTAAAAATTTGTAGCGACTACTCCTCTGAAACTACTTGACGGATTCTCATGAAACTTCACAGGAATGTTGCTCTTGATGTCTAGTTGATCCTAGCACAATTTCAGGTCGGCCGGTAATTCACGATGGCCACCACGGCTAAACATAGATTTTTAAAAACAAGTTTGCAGCGACTACTTCTTGAATACTGCAAGTGATATTGATATAGGACTTTTCTGAAATGATCAACATGACAAGATGTTGATCCTTGTCGAACATTATTTTGATTCGACATTAAACATGGCTGCCAGTGGCCATCTTTGTTTACCTAGAGGTTTATAGTAAAAACTTCAACTTGTAGCGACTACTCCTCTGAAACTACTTGGCAGATTTTTATGAAACTTCACAGGAATGCTGATCTAGCTATCAAAATCTATCAGTAGAGCTTCAAGGTCATTGACCTCTTGTTTCTATATTGTGTGTGTGAGGGTGGGGGGGGGGGGGGTTGGGGGTGGGGGGAATAAAGTTTTTGTTATATCTCCACATTACCATGTCCGATCTTCATCAAACTTTAACAGCACCTTACTCCCATTAACCACTGACCATACCCTGAAAACTAGGTCACTGTTACCTACTTAAAGCTCTATTAAATAGTTTCACAAAACACACAGGCACTTATCTTTTACATTTTCGAAAACCCGGCTTTAACGCCACCAGGCGTTTATCTCTTGTTTATATTTCTTCATCAATTACACATTATGACACTATTTGATATATTTTCAGTCACGTTGTGGCCTTAGCCACATCACCGCCACTACAAAAAGGTCACAATCTCCATTTTAAAGTCATTCTGTAGTCACAAAAACTAAATATGTAACTCTCATTTATTTAAACATGTTATTCGTTCATATTCCCAATGGCTAGCCACCCTCCCCCCATCCCCCCCCACAATGCGCCCAAATTTTCAGTATTTTTTTACACGATTTGCTACCATGGCAACCACATTTCTTATGCAAATCTACCCAAAAAAGGGGAGGTGCACAACTAGACCATGACACAAACATTCCTGCCAAGTTTCGAGTTTGTAGTGCCAGCTGTTCTTGGTTGGGTTATTTCGGGACCGACCGACAGACAGACCGACCGACCGACCAACATTTGCAAAGCAATATGCGAAGAAGGGGGGCATAATTAACCAAAACAGTTTTGATAAATTCAGTATCTTTGGCTTCAACAAAAGTGATCCTTATTTGCACTAGGCCTTACAATTGTACTAGCTTCTGGCTACCAGACAAGTGCTAATTTTGGACTAGTACTAATTTTGAGCCCTGCTATATCAATTTTTTTTATAATATAACATTATGTGTGTGTTTTATATTTCCAGGTTACAGAACTCTTGAAGTTATTAAGGGCCAGCAAGATGCGTACATACATTCAACATTGAATAAAAAGTGGGACACATGTGCGGGAAATGCCATATTAAGTTCTTTGGATGGTAAAATGACGACTTTAGAGGGCAAATATATAGATTATTCCTCCGGTGACATGCCTAAAATCGAAGGTGGACTCCTGGCGACAGTTTATAACCATGATGTATATTTAGACAAATTAGCCAAGAAGTTGTTGAAGGAGTAAAGAAAGAGGTTAAGTATAGTATTAAATTCATATATACTCTTTCTGTTTTCGCTGCATCACCCTATGTGCCCCTACAGGGGCTTTGTTGGGGTTGCATTTTCCAAAAGGGGGCATTTGTTTAGGACCAATTCATCAGTTGCCATGCAGATCAAACTTATTTTGTGTTTAACAAAATGAATAAAATATTGTTTTTTCAAAACGCACAAACTACTCATAAACGAAAAAAAACAGAACATGAATCTGATACTGAGGAACCAGTGATCAACCAGTCCTTTCCTCGTTTTCTCATCATCGAATCGGAAAACGGGGAAATGCCTGTCGCAGATATGTCACCTTTTGTGATTCAGAAAACTGTCCATTCCATTGCTGGACATGTAAAACAAATTAAAAAATTAAAAAACAAAACTCTTCTTATTGAAACAGAAAAAAAATCTCGCTCTGATAATTTACTTACAATTACACAAATTATAAACACAAAAGTCAAATGCTACCCTCACTCCTCTATGAACATCTCCAAAGGCGTCATCCGGTGCCCGGATCTCTCCGGAGTACCTGAAGAAGAAATTATCAATGAGATTGCGCCACAGTTGGTAACTGCGGCTCGCCGAATAACCATAAAGAGGAATGATAAAATTATTAATACAAATACTATCGTCCTCACATTTGCAACACCCGTCTTACCAAGAACAATAAAGGTGGTATATATCTGCAATTACATGTTGACGCCTACATTCCAAACCCGTTACGTTGCTACAATTGCCAAGCCTTTGGGCACCACAAGTCCAGGTGTACTAAAGAAGAACTTTGTGGTAAATGTGGCGAGTCTGCATTCAAGCATAACGAATCAGATTGTCCTAACGACCTCAAATGTACCAACTGCGGTCTAGGACATCACGCAAATTCAAAATTATGTGAAAAATTCAAAAAAGAAAAAGAAATCATGACAGTTAAATATACACAAAACATTCCCTTTCCAGAAGCACGAAAATTGATTGAAGAAAAATATAAAATTTCAAGTCCGACCTCTTACGCATCTATTCTCAAAACAACAGCAACACACATAGAATGCAGGGATGCAAGTACGTAATACGAACCACAGTAAGAAATTCAAAATACAAAGAATACTTCCTCAGTATCAAATCCAAACAAAAGTCAACAAATACAACTTAACAAACCAAAATTAATTTTTTCACCTAATCAAACTTTTTCGTTTAAATCAAACACAAAATCTACAAGCTCTGGCAATGTCAAGAGCACGTCAATTTCTCAGAATCTTCTAAGACTGAAGTCTAGTATTTCCCCAGTCGTGAAGCCTAATACTTCCTCGGTTTGAAGGCCTAGTGCTGCTCCAACTAAGGAAGTTGGAAAGCCTAGTGCTTCTCCAACTAGGGAGCACAAGGATAAATTCGAACAGGTCATGGACATTTCAGAGCTAGCAGCTGCACTGCCACTTCCATCCTCCCATGAAAGGTTAGTTGAGGTGCCACTTCAGCTGACTTCTTCCGGGGAGGAGGATTCATCAGTGGAGATGTCACTACTTCAGTCTCCCAAGACCTCTCCTAAATCTAAGGCCAAAAATGAAAATAAAATTAAAAATCGCCTTAGCGTTGAATAATGGGTAAAACTAATAAGATCATTCAATGGAATTGTCGAGGTTTGAAACCAAATTATGATGAAATCAGCTTAATTTTAAATGAACTCAACCCTATTGCCTTTTGTCTTCAAGAAACAATCTTGAAGACAAGTGATAAGGTATCGTTTAAACAATACTCACTATACAATCATATTTGTGATACCGGGGACAAGGCGACTGGTGGAGTTTCGGTAATCGTTAATCGGAACATTCCACACAGACCTGTGCGTTGAAAACAAATTTGATTTTATGAATATTGAGTTCTGCTCAACCCGGGGCTAGAGGGTGTGAGCGATAGCTAGATTATTTCACTACCACTCATGAACAGTCTCAATCAAACGAGACTGCAATATTTCGTATGTGTCGTGCTCGGCCGTTTCCAAAGGTCCATTATCATACTCTTTTTTTATAGCACAGTGGCGTTGCTTGTGCAGTGTGGCGGCAGTAAAACGTCTCCCCGCGCTTGCAATCAGTACTGTTATTCATTCGATCTTTGGAGATCGCTGAGCCCGATACTTATAGATAGTTATCGGTGGTACATTTTCAATTTCTTTTGTTTTCTTACTTAATTTTTGATTCGGTGGTTCCACTACTCCGGCCGATAAAAGGCTCTGGGTATTGTTTAACCACTCATAGGATATATTGTCTGCTTTTTATACGCAGGCTTCATAACCGCTGCTCCCAACTAAATTCCATTATGTTTATTTCGCTCTTCGGGGCATTTCATTTTATTAGATACTGGACCATACGCCGTACGACATGGGGAATACATTAAAGAAGGCTAACTCCATGTCCACCGCCATATGCATGCCATCTTCGGGATGGTTAACATTTTGTGCTGTTGATTTTATGAATATTGAGTTCTGCTCAACCCGGGGCTAGAGGGCGTGAGCGGTAGCTAGCATATTGCACTACCACTCATGAACAGTCTCAATCAAACCGAGACTGCAATATTTCGTATGTGTCGTTCTCGGCCGTTTCCAAAGGTCCATTATCATACTCTTTTTTTTTTAAGCTATTGCGGTCAGTGTTACGATGCACAGAGTTATAACAATATGTTCCTTATATTTACCACCTAGTTCTTCACTAGACCCTAAAGATCTAAATCACCTAGTTGCACAATTGTCATCACCTTTTATACTCTTGGGTGATTTTAATGCACACAACTACATCTGGGGTTGTAAAGATATAAACGATAAAGGCAAGAAAATTAAGGATTTCTTGGCCAAGAACAATTTGTGTCTTTTTAATGATAATAAGTCACATACTTATTTACATCCTGCTACAGGCTCTCATTCTTCCATTGATTTAACAATAGGCGATTCAACGCTTTTGATGGATTTTTCGTGGAGTGTTGGAGACGACCTCTGTGAAAGTGACCACTTCCCCATATTTCTTGAAAATATCGGCCCTCCACTTCTCGAAAAAACGCAACGATGGAAACTTCGCAAGGCTGATTGGACTACGTTTCAATCTCTTTGCGAGGAACAATTAAAGCCTTCCATTTTCGAGGATGTCGAAGGTGCAACTACTCTTTTTACCAAAACTCTTCATGATATAGCTGATCAAACTATTCCAAAAACCTCGGCCAATCCAAAACGCCCACATAAACCCTGGTACGACGATGACTGCAAAAAGTCAGTCAGCGATCGTAAAGCTGCATTAAATAATTTTAACTTGCGGCCAACTCAAACAAATTTAGATAACTTTAGAGTTATTCGTGCGAAAGCCCGTCATACTATTAAGGATAGCAAGAGGAAATCCTGGAGATCTTACGTCTCTAGGCTGAATTCTCGCTCATCTCTTAAGAAGACATGGGACATGGTCCGGAAAATAAGTGGTAAAGGTAATTCTAGTTCTGTAAATCATCTTAAAACAGATACCGGAGATATAACATCTGTCAAAGATATAACAAAGACTTTGGCAGAAACTTTTTCAAAAAATTCTTCTTCTTAAAATTGTCAACCAAATTTTTCTGAAAAATAAGAAACTAAAAGAACAGAAGAAGCTGAACTTCAAGTCGAAAAACTTGGAGAAATACAATAAACTATTCACTCTCAAAGAACTTCGAGAGTCCGTTAAAAAGGCTCATGGTACATCAGCTGGTCCTGATGGTATCCATTATCAATTATTAAAACATTTACCTGAATCCTGTCTCTCTACCCTTCTTCATATATTTAATAAGGTTTGGGTGACGGGGAAACTTCCCCGATTCTTGGCGGGAAGCAATCGTTATTCCAGTCCCCAAACCTGGAAAGGATCATACGGACCCAATAAATTATCGCCCAATCGCTTTAACGAGTTGTATATGTAAAACCATGGAACGAATGATTAATGAGAGACTCGTTTGGTACCTGGAGTCCAACAAACTGATAACAAAGTATCAAAGTGGATTCCGGCGCCAACGAGGCACAACAGACAATCTCATTCGATTTGAATCGTTTATAAGGGAAGCTTTCATAAAAAAGAACATCTAGTCGCTGTATTTTTTGACTTGGAGAAAGCTTATGATACTGCCTGGAAGTACGGTATTGTGAATGATTTTCATGACCTTGGTCTTAGAGGCCGATTATCCATTTTTATAGAGAAATTCTTAGATGATAGACAGTTTCGTGTCCGAATGGGTTCAACCTTCTCTGATATTCATGAACAGGAGATGGGTGTTCCACAGGGCAGCATAATCTCTGTCACGCTTTTTAATATAAAGATTAACAGTATAGTAAAATGCATCAATCCAGGTGTGGATTGTTCTCTATATGTTGACGACTTTGCTATATGTTATGGTGCAAAAAACATGAATACTATTGAGAGACAATTACAACAATGTCTCAATAAACTTCAGACCTGGTCTGATGAAAATGGTTTTAAATTTTCTAAATCTAAAACCAATTGTATGCATTTTTGTCAACTACGAAACATCACGAAGACCCTCATCTAACACTGGGCGGTTCACCTTTACTAGTAGTGGATGAGACACAATTCCAAGGTCTTATTTTTGACCGTAAATTAACGTTTATACCACACCTTAAATACTTAAAACTCTTAACTTACTTAAAGTTGTTGCAAACACTAATTGGGGAGCAGATTGAAAAGTCCTCTTGCGACTTTATAGATCTCTTATCAGATCCAAGCTGGACTACGGCTCAATAGTATATGGATCGACTCACTAGTTATACTTGCAGATGCTCGATCCTATACATAATCAAGGATTACGACTCGTCTTAGGTGCCTTTCGTACATCACCAGCCGAAAGTCTATATGTTGAAGCTAATGAACCATCATTGTCTCATAGACGGGACAAATTAGCCCTTCTGTATACCATTAAATTACAATCTAACCCTTCAAATCCAACTTTCGATACAGTTTTTAATCCTAATTATGAACCTGTTTTTGATCGAAAACCGAAGTCCATTCGGCCATTTGGTCTAAGGGTTCCCCTTGTCATTTTGCATAGTGCCCAGGTGCTACTGTTAGGGTAAATACGGTAGTTACTTATATGCATGAACAAACTTTGCTCAAACTGAGTCGAATAAAACTTGAGTTTGTAGCAAATTTTACATTGTGTCTAGATACTACATACAATAAGTTCAATTTTTGTTTTAAATTTATAACTGATATAAAACTAGATGAAGCAAAGTTGTGCATGTGATGTTTTTCTCTGAATGTTTTCAGAAATAAGGAGATTTTGGGAGATTATTTTTCTCTGCCCGTATATGCCCTTTTGTTAATTTCTTGAGTCAAATGAATGAAAATTTGAAGAAAAAAAAAACAATTTTTAAGTTTATTTTATGACTACATTACCACAGGCTCGTGACTGTTAGAAAATATGTACCGTAATCATTTTATGAACAACTACGAAAACATGGTAATCGTTCCAGACGTAGACAAATGGAGGATAACTTACCGAAAAAATAATGGCAACCTTTTATGCCACTGAAGGGAGGCATATAGTAATTACTTCGTCCTTCCGCTGAATAAATCATGTCTCAGCCATAACTGTAAAAAGAACTATCAGAAGTAATTTCCATGAAACTTCACAAAAATGTTAACCAGAATAAGAAGGTGTGTCCTGTGCAAGAATGTGTCCTTACCTCAAAGGTCAAGGTCACACTTGGAGGTCAGCTGAGTCAATTTTCGGGGGAATTTGTCACTTATTGGTGACATTTCTTGTATATATATTTGGTCATAAAGTGATTGTTCTTTGTGAGGTAGTTAGTGGTTTATAAAACGACCCATACTCGTAAAGTGTACAAGTTCACTTATGATAAATGGCCTCAATAACTCGAAGGATAAGGCATTGATCTTTAGAGCTTCAGAACTCTGCCCAGCGTGTGTTCATTCGCAGGCAATACAATGTCTGATTTATAGGCTCATCCTTATCTGATCTCCCTCCTCTGAGGTTGCTATCACGATACAATGCCTGATGGATAGGCTTGTCCTTCATCTGTTATCTGATCTCCCTCTGAGGTTGCTATCACGATACAATGCCTGATGGATAGGCTTGTCCTTCATCTGATATCTGATCTCCCTCTGAGGTTGCTATCATAATACAATGTATGATGGATAGGCTTGTCCTTCATCTGATATCTAATCTCCCTCTGAGGTTGCTATCACAATACAATGTCTGATGGATAGGCGTGTCTTTCATCTGATATCTGATCTCCCTCTGAGGTTGCTATCATAATGCAATGTCTGATGGATAGGCATGTCTTTCATCTAATCGCCCTCTGAGATTACTATCACGATACAATGTCTGATGGATAGGCTTGTCCTTCATCTGATCTCCCTCTGAGGTTGCTATCACGATACAAAGTCTGATGGATAGGCTAGTCCTTTATCTGATCTCCCTCTGCGGTTGCTTTCACGATACAATGTCTGATGGATAGGCTCATCCTTCATCTGATCTCCCTCTGAGGTTGCTATCACGATACAGACATCATCCTTCATCTGATCACCCTCTGAGGTTGCTATCACGATACAATGTCTGATGGATAGGCTTGTCCTTCATCTGATCTCCCTCTGAGGTTGCTATCACGATACAATGTCTGATGGATAGGCTCATCCTTCATCTGATCTCCTTCTGAGGTTGCTATCATGATACAATGTCTGATGGATAGGCTTGTCCTTCATCTTATCTCCCTCTGAGGTTGCTATCACGATACAATGTCTGATTGATAGGCTCATCCTTCATCTGATCTCCCTCTGAGGTTGCTGTCATGATACAATGCCTGATGGATAGGCTCATCCTTCATCTGATCTCCCTCTGAGGTTGCTATCACGATACAATGCCTGATGGATAGGCTCATCCTTCATCTGATCTCCCTCTGAGGTTGCTATCACGATACAATGCCTGATGGATAGGCTCATCCTTCATCTTGTCGCCCTCTGAGATTACTATCATGATACAATGCCTGATGGATAGGCTCATCCTTCATCTGATCTCCCTCTGAGGTTGCTGTCATGATACAATGCCTGATGGATAGGCTCATCCTTCATCTGATCTCCCTCTGAGGTTGCTGTCATGATACAATGCCTGATGGATAGGCTTATCCTTCATATGATCTCCCTCTGAGGTTGCTGTCATGATACAATGCCTGATGGATAGGCTCATCCTTCATCTGATCTCCCTCTGAGGTTGCTGTCATGATACAATGCCTGATGGATAGGCTCATCCTTCATCTGATCTCCCTCTGAGGTTGCTGTCATGATACAATGTCTGATGGATAGGCTCATCCTTCATCTGATCTCCCTCTGAGGTTGCTGTCATGATACAATGTCTGATGGATAGGCTCATCCTTCATCTGATCTCCCTCTGAGGTTGCTGTCATGATACAATGCCTGATGGATAGGCTCATCCTTCATCTGATCTCCCTCTGAGGTTGCTGTCATGATACAATGCCTGATGGATAGGCTTGTCCTTCATCTGATCTCCCTCTGAGGTTGCTGTCATGATACAATGTCTGATGGATAGGCTCATCCTTCATCTTATCGCCCTCTGAGGTTACTATCATGATACAATGCCTGATGGATAGGCTGTCCTTCATCTTATCTCCCTCTGAGGTTGCTATCACTATACAACATAACATGATTGTGTTGATGGGAAGTAATTGTTTTTATTTAAGACTTGTATGTACATTCGTGGGGAGTAGATGTAGAGATTTTTCATGTAATATTTTAGGATCTCATTTTGTGTTATTACCATTGATTATGATGTTGAAAAAAAGGCATTGTACAATATTATCATTTAGTTTTATTACTGCATGGTATAAACTATATTTGAAATGAGAGTAATGCTTTGTTCTACGCATGTGAGATCTATGCAAGAATACTATGTATTCATTTAGTGTATTTTTGTGTCACCTGCGTAGCATGGGAGACACTTAGGGATCACTTTGTCCATCTATTGTCCGTCCATCACACCTGCAATGTAACTTTGACCATAACTTGAAAAGTATCTGACCTATGTTAAGAAAACTTCACACAGATCTCCATCGTAACCCAAGGAATGTTGTTACACATGTCCAATAACTCTGACTCATTATATCAGGGTTATGCCCCCTTTGTAACCTGCAACCTAACCAAGCTCATAACTGGTCATAAGAAGTATTAATAAAGACAAGGCAGGCGACACAATTCTGCCGTGGAACACCTTTATAGTTTTTGTTGGGTTATTAAAAGCGTGTAAATGTATTTGAGTAAGCTCCTCGAACCCGTCACATACTACATTTTAGGAGTTGAATGCGAGATTGTAACTAAATGTAAACAGAGAACGATATACACCAGTCCCGCATTGAGCACTCTGTTTGTTCCATAATTCCATTGTGACAGGCGAGGATAGCTCTTTACTGTTAATGCTTCATTAAAACATGTAAGTTTAGCTCCATCATTTTAGAACTTTGTGTGGTTCTGTGCGAGTCTAGTTAATGATTGATCATCAGTTACTAAGGCGTTCAATTATGATGATCAATTATGAAAGTCTGTAATCGATCATCGATAAAATGTAAAAATGCACTTGAATTAATGTTAAAAATAGAAATGATTTTTTTTATCCAGAACACAACAGTTAGGAAATACACTTGTAAAATGCGCATATACGCAAATAAACACATTTGTATCAATTAGAATTATTTTGCTCATTAAAATGAAATAAAAATGACATAATAAACAAGACGGGAAAGAATACATACTTAATCAGAAATTATTCTTAGTTCAAAGCCTGAAACTCAGATTAACATGCACATGTTATACTTGATATTGACTAATCGATTATAACCGATGATTAATCGGTTACATCCAACCAATTGCAACCGATGATCAGTTGGAAAATTTCAGCTGACTGCCCATCACTAGGTCAAGTTGATCAAGAATGATCATAAAAGGGGTACAATAGTTTTTTTTAACTCTCTTGTTCCAGCAGGTGTAAAGTTTCTGAATCCATGCCTCATGTTTTTAACACATTGTAAATGAGGTGTGGATTCAGAAAGTTCCTGTTCATCTTGGCGCCATATAACTTGCAATGTGTTGCGTTGCCAAACAACCAACATTCATTTCGAATGAACCCAGACGTTTTAGATGAAAATATACCATGCATATCACGATTTGCACATTATCGTGTACATAAGAATACTAGCAATTATTTCCGGAAAAACTTTTTCAACCAGATGACCTTTCACACTTGTATAATTAGTTTGAGTTTAAATACTTGTATGACATGATGAGCACTGTCTCAGCATAACAGGTGTATGCAGCATTGAAAATGTCTAAAATTGTCAATGCATGATGTATAATAATGTTTCAATTTGTATGAAATGCATATAAAAAATAATTATATTAATATGTTCAAATATATGTGAGAGATTTTATATATTGCTATTTTATTGTTTTTCGCATAATACACGTGTCCTTGTGGGTCGGATTGTCCGTAGTTGGTAGAAAATATGGTGACATTAACTGCAGAATGTGTCAATTGTATAATAATGAAATCTATTAAAGGGACACTTGGCAAACTTTAAGTGTTTATCAAGCATTGGAATTAGCGTCTCCCTTTATTTGTCCAGTATCATTACTTTATTTGTCCAGTATCATTACTTTATTTGTCCAGTATCATTACTTTATTTGTCCCAGTATCATTACTTTATGTGTCCAGTATCATTACTTTATTTGTCCAGTATCATTATTTTATTTGTCCAGTATCATTTTGACTTTAAACCCGCTTGCATATAAGTAAATAAAATTTAATTTTTGATTTTTTCGCAGTATTCATTCTTGAATGAACTATATTATTTTACTCTTCCTACAAATAGAAGTTTCCACATTTAGTGTATTCCTCCACCGTTCTTGGAAAACAGCCCCGTGTGGTTCCCGGGTGCCCCCGTTTGGTCACGGGGCAAAGAATATGGCCACTGCAGATCCCTTTGGAGGGGAAGGCAGAGGGGTAGAATCCCCCCAAATTCATGTTCATTTTATCATTTTTTGTTCATGTTCATTAAAGGTCTTCATCATGATCCCTGCATTGTTTCAGGTGCTATCTCGCTCGCATCAAAAGAGCAGTGGCAGAAAAACAATAAACGTGGCTCCAGCGTAAATGGAGTTTCTACGATAGAATTTGCAGCAACTCTGCAGTTCAGGGTGAGAAGGTTCTAGGCCCATTTCCCATATTTTATCTCGATGTACATGGAAGATGAGCCTGGCATGTTCATGCCTGTAAGGCGCCATATAACCTTTTCATGTGTTGGTGCGCCTTAAAACCCAATTCAATTCAATTCAATTCTTGGAAAACAAAAACAACAAAAACCTAAAAAAAAAATATTTTTTTTTAAGTGAACACAGATAATACATTAAACAAAATTTTAGAGTTACATCTTTCATAAAATTAAATTAACAGCCATGCTACATATTAATGTCGCAACTTCCTTACTATTGAAAATAACAAACATAAGTAAAATAATCTATCATTGTATTTTAATAGTTCAATCATAGTATCGGTGTGTAGATGTTTGTGACTATTTCCGATCCACAAGTTTTATGCTTTAGTACTAGATTAGAAATGGTCATTAAATGTATAAAAACAGTTGTTCCATTCTAAATTAGTTGTCCAGTTTACATGTGTCAAGTAATGAGATGCTGTTGTGTTTGTGAGCACGGTTTCTGTTTTAATATAGGATTTGTGAAAATTCTTAGTTTTGAACTGTGATATATTTTTCTGTTCATTAACTCAGTATTTTTCTAAATTAACATCGAAATGTTTAATCTCGAATTATTTCTTCTACAGCCCCGTGTGGTTCCGGGGGCCCCGTTTGGTTCCATGGCAAAGAATAGGGCCACTGCAGATCCCGTTGGCGGGGTAGGCAGAGGGGTATGACCCCCCTCCCCAAATGTATGTTCATTTTATCATTTTTTGCTCAGGCTCACCAAAGGTCTTCATCATGACCCCTGCATTGTTTCAGGTTTCAGATCACTATGGCAGTGGCATAAAAACAATAAACGTGGCTCCGGCGTAAATGGAGTGTCTGCAATAGAATTTGCAGCAACTCTGCAGGTGAGAATGATCTAGGCCCATTCGTTGATGTACATGGAGGATGAGCCTGGCAAGTTCATTCCTGTTAGGCGCCATATAACCTTTCATGTGTTGGTGCGCCTTAAAATCCCAGTTCAATTCAATTTCTTCTACATAAGATATCATACTTCAATGTTTGTCTATACTCATTTATAATCAGGCTGCTTCGTTATACCGGGGTATACGATTATGCACTCTACTGACAATATAGCCAGCTGTGTTGTTGGTAATAGTTTGTACGATTATGTACTCTAGTGACAATATAGCCAGCTATGTTGTTGATAATAGTTTGTACGATTATGTTCTCTACTGACAATATAGACCATCTGCTTTGTTTTCCTAGTTCATATTATATACTGTACCGATAGTAGCTTTGTTATTGATACTATAGTCATCTCCGTGGCCGAATGGTTAACGACGTTGCGTTGTAAACTTTCGCCTCTCACCCCGGTGGGTTCGATTCCAACTGGGAGATCGACTTGTAAGTGAGGAAGGGTCGATTCTTATGGATGGCGGGAGGTGTACAGTACTATTCTACCCAGGAAAAGTGAGTGGTTTGCCTCCATCACAAAAAATCGACCATCATATATATCCTTACATGTGTTGAAAATGACGTAAAACACGATACAAACAAAACAGAACAATCATCACAATATGTTACTGATCATGTAGCCGGTTGGCAATGGCAGTTTAGATGTATACTTTTTATTAAAATAAAACAACTAATTATTAAAGCAACTGCAAATATGTTCACAATTAGAAAAAAAGAAAGAACAAGAATTTATCGAGGAGAAAAAAGTCTTTGTAGCTTCATAATGTTTGTTGTAAAGAAGATATTAAATGCCTTTGAACAATATCTGTATGGTAAATCGTAGACAAAAAGTTATTTAAATCACATAACTCCAAACAGGTTTCTCTGATATTAATGTTTTAATGTTAAATTAATTATATGCAGGTGTCATTATTTACTTACTCCAAGGTGGGTGGGGGAGGAACAGTTACGAGCATATGCGAGAAATATGGCTATGATATAATGAGAAATGCTTTGATGTATTAACGAATGCTTGAGAATATGTTTGCTATAGTTTTGTTCTATGTTCATGCCTACATGTAGTGTGGCTTAAAGGGACATACCGCAATCTTTATTTTTTTCAAACTCACAACGTTTTGTTTTTTATACATTTTTTGCATTTTTGCAATCGTTGTTATTAATTATTAGAATAGTTCAAAGTAAATTGTTTTTGCATATTACTTTACTGTTTATTATATTGCACCAATAATATATTTAAACCTAGCTATGGTAGAATATCAAAGAAAAATTTAAAACTCAACATTAAAGGCAAAAGTGATACTGGATAAATAAATCGAGGAGCTAATTTTTTACGGTTCAGATTTCAAGATTGCTGTGTGTCCCTTTAACACAGCAATGCAGAGCTTTTCTCAGAATTCTGTTGAGGAGAAGTGGCACTTTAACATACAATGCAGGGATGTTGTTTGGAGGGAGTTTTTTAGTCATTAATATAAACAGAAAATGAGTTTTTCATAGAGATTACTTAATTATTCCGAGTCTAAAGCTATTGTTATAATTTGTCCATTACACGTTTTCAGTAACATTTTTTTTGTTACAATGTCTTCATTTTAAAAAGCCCCGTGTGGTTCCCGGGGCCCCTGTTTGGTCACGGGGCAAAGAATAGGGCCACTGAAGATCCCTTTGGAGGTGTAGGCAGATGGGATAGAGTCCCCCCAAATTCATGTTCGTTTTATCTTTTTTTGTTCATGTTCATTAAAGGTCTTCATCATGATCCCTGCATTGTTTCAGGTGCTATCTCACTCGCATCAAAAGAGCAGTGGCAGAAAAACAATAACGTGGCTTCAGCGTAAATGGAGTTTCTACGATA